>JAOUQU010000007.1:2151227-2166963 GCA_028566735.1 Ammoglanis amapaensis
CTTATATTAGCCGACCCCCCTGAAACCCCCGGTACGTCTTAAAATCGGGGGTGTCTTATTATCGGGGAAACACGGTACTAATCAAATCTAGATTTATTTGTTACGAACATAGTTAAACATAGTACAACCAGCATGGAAATGTTTTGTATAACTGCTCAGCCATGACAAAATAAAAAGTGTTAAATTGAGAGCATTAAATTAAAATAGAGATTTAAGAATATAGGCAATAAAATTACAACAATTTTATAAAGTTAAAATTTGAATGTTGAAATTTGATATTATATATATAATCACTTTCCATTTTTTTCAAAGAATACAGAGCACACATAAGTCCCAAAAAGTAACACATTATAGCTAAAAGCAAATAAATACATTAAGAAATGGGAAGAAGTAATAATGCATTAAAAGATAGGGAGATGTGGTTAAAGAAGATGAAGGTTGGTTTTTCTGCTCATTTGATTCCATGGCATCAGTCTCTGCTCTCTCCCTCTGCTCCTTCTGATATTAATGAGAGGGCAGATTAGGTACGATGTAGCTCCAGATGTTTTCAAAGAGAGCAAGTGAAAACCAGGAAAAAAGGAAGAGAGAGTGAATGGTAGAGAGAAAGGGAGAGCGAGAAGAGAATGAGAGAGCTGGCCGCTCTCGCTGACCTCCCTCCAGGAAGCTGGTTTCATGCATTCGTTTCTCCCCTTCCCCTCTCCTGCCTGCTGGCAAAGTGGCGCACAGTGTCGGCCCCAGCAGCTGAGCTCCAGCAGATAGCAAGGAGAGAGGGGATGGGGAGGCGTGGTGATTCTATCTGGCATACAGCAACCGTCTGATGAGTTTCACTCTCAAGCCAACCTTTTCATTTTCTCTCCCTCCATTACTTCATCTCAAATCTCCACTCATCCATTCTTTTTCTCCATCTTTTGCCAATAATCTCCTCAGGCTCCAAACTACTTGGCTTGTCTTGATTGCTCTGAAAATAAATTCAGTTCTGCTCCACAATTAAGCAAACTCTCATATTGTTTATCATTTAAATTAAGCCATCAAATCTGATCATCACCAAACATTATCAACACAGATAAAATCATCTTGATATGACTTGCCTAAAGACATTCACTATTTGGACATTTGCCCATGAGGCTGCTGGACATAGTTTTTGAAAACCAAGAAGGATATTTAGAGAGCTATCAAATCAACAAGGAGAACCATAAACACCCTACTTGTTTAGAGACTTATAACTGAGATGGTCACAATCATAATTAAGGTCTAATCTCACAACTGTTTACTTTGATTGGTGCTATAGGAACATCAAAATCTGACTTTCAGATTCCTAAAAAGCTTATATCCCTCTGCCATAATAACATTGATTTCTTAAATCTAATGTTTAAAAAATAATGATGTGTTTAATAGTGTGTTTTTATATGTATGTTTATTAGTAAATCTAAATGCATACACATGTGTAGCCTGGCCTCCACATTTACGTGACCAAAACCCAATTGCAATGCTACGGGTTGAGCAAAGACATACCAGCCAACAAGGGCTCAGTAGCTCTGAAAACACCTTGAAGGTGGCTGCTCATTAAGCTCATTGAGAGAATGTCAATGACAAGGCCAAGCCCAATGCATACAAATGAAATCAAAGCAAAGGTGTATGCTTAGTAATACCTGGTAAATTTATTTTTTGTTTAGAACATCATTTAAAACATGTGTAAAAAACTCATTAAAAAAAACACATTCTATTGTTCACTATATTTTTTGTGACACCTATGTGATAGTTTTAGCTAAAAAGATGAAGCATGTCACACTATAAAGTATGTCTTTTTGACCATACACTTCATTACACTGGTTGGAAGTTGATGTGGCCAAAACACATTTAGAAAAGGGGTTCCCCTAATACTCTTGTTCTTATGGTGTATTTTCTTGGTTTGTTCCAACTCAAACATGGAGCTACTGTTGTTGGTTTAAACTTTCATCAAAATATACCTGCGTAATTGAACACCTACCAAACATGAAGAAAATAAAAGTCTAATAAACTGTGTCTATCAACTTTCATTTTTTCTTCTGCACAACATCAATCAAAAACTAAACAACTACACATCCTTACAGTAAGAAAAGCCTATTTCACAAAAATATGTAGCAAGAAAGACTTATTTGTGTCCTTCAGAAGTACTTCAGAAAATCTGATGGAGGAAGATGATGACCACAGAGCAAGTGATCAAAATGACCGGAACAAAAAAAGACGGAACTAAACAACTAAAGTTGCCTTTCTTTGAGCATGTATGAAAAAGCACAAACATGACAACATTAAAGACAGGTTTATGACATGACTCGAGGATTGTGGGTGAACTAAAGAAATCTAAATGGATTGACATTAATATGGTGTGGATTGATTTATCAAAATATGTCTGCTATGGATCTGCTACAAAATCCAAAGTATTTATTTTATTTAATTCAATTTTAAAATCATCTGTGCACAACAGTGATCAGACACCAAAAAAAAAAGTGTCATCCAACACACCACTACAATACTCTAAATGAAATTGTGCCACCTTGAGACCATCCCATATAGATTGCGACATACCCTGAAAAACTCTTTTAAAAGTCTCAAAGCAAAGGTTGTAATCGTTAACACCCACTTTAGATAGTTGTATTATGTGTTTGACCACAGAGGCATATAAAACGAGCTGTAAGCTGTTACTGTCAGGTCTGCAGCGCTCGTTTCTGTTGTGGTCGGCGAAGAGCTGCAGTGGGGTGCAACAACAGCAACGATTCGAACACGAAGTGCTGAGAGGAAAAGAAACCCGACCGAGCACAACGCAGTACTCACTGGGTACATAACCGGGTGTGCAACACACACTCTCACAAAAACACATCAACAATATGTACACAATCAAGATCATGCGTGTTGGGTGTAAATACATGTTATCTATCAGAAAAGAATCTGCATCTGAATGTGTGTAGTATAGATGTGAACAGATGGACCAAAGCCAAAGGGGATGCTGTTTTTGAGTATGCATATGTATGTGTGCACGCGTATGCTTAGGCAGATGTGCATCTACAGACGGTAGCAATAGAATTGCTTGTATTCCAAGAAACACCACAAGCCCACATTCCATCTTCTATTTCTGAGTAAAGCCTTGACTAAGAGAAACATCAACAGAGTATAATATAACACTTTTTCTCGGGGACAGACAAATGTGCAACAAATAAAAGCTATTGATATGGTTTGTTACCTGAAGTAACCACTTGTAGTGTTGTTGAGGCTCTAGTGGGAAAGCTCCAGCTAGATAAAATGATCAAAAAGGAGACTCAATATTAGACTAAATATCAAGGATCATCTGTATTTTTAAAGGGTCTAATCCTGAACAGTACATTTATGTCCTGGAGTTTAATTTAAAAAGGTTTGCTAAAAGCCTTTTTATTTGTAAAATACACAAAAAAGCACTATAGTTACCGAGTATTATAATTTTTCTAAGTATTTTATTTTATCTGATCCTACCAAGTACCAAACTTGACATTTAAGTACCAACGGGATTTATTCACCCTCATTCATATGTGGATTATAATTCTGAATGCAGAGCCACACCCCGATCAACATTATTCCTAAAGTTTGCACAAGCACACATAATTGTGCCCGTCACAAGAAACCCAATCTGTTTTTTTTTTCAATCCTGTGACCAACAGCCTATCATTATTTATGTAGCCATCCAGCCCAACCAGACAGCAGAGCTGATATTCTATATATTCAAAATCTAGTCAACTTTACTACTAGCCTGAACATTTGGGCATAGAAAATATTTCATGGAAGATGGATTAGTAGCAAAACTAAAATAGCAAAGAATAGAGAATAATTTAAACATATTAGATGGGTAAGAGAGGAATTGTGAAATATATTTCTGAAGCATTTTTATGAACACCTGGACCAGAAACGCAATGAATGCTGCAAAATGACTTTATACTTTCATACAATATTATTAATCGTTAATCATTTTTACACCCCCTTTGTCAGCAATTCATCTGATCTTGGCTGTGCTGCATCACTGGAGAGTTTTGTCCTCTTCAGCCCGCCCTGCTGGAACAGCAAAAGGGTGGTCACATTCGACCCCCAAAAGCTCTGTTGTTAATGAGCATAGTTGCTGCCAGCCTGGCGTAGTCTTTTAATCTCACCCACAATCTGAAGATTCTAATATAGAAGTCATGTGGAAAAGTCCAATGTTCTTTGTTTCTAATCCAAGCTCATATCCACTGGTTTATTATTAGCTAAATATTATTTCGGCAAAAGATAATATAATAACATACAAATATATTGTTAGCCAAATAAATTTTCCCACATGAAAAAAAAAACAATTTTGTGCATGTCCACTTAACCTGACCTGCATCTATTGAGCAGCAAAGAGGGATCTAGGGCTTCCCCCTTCACCCCGACTCCTCTGCCCTTGTGGATAAATGGCGGCCTGAGTAAAGTGTCTGCCATTTCTGTTCTGATTAATTTGAGCCAATGTATTTATTGTAAACAAGCCCTGTGGGATGGAATTCAATTGAGATGAGGTGAGGAGCAGCCACCGGTGGCCCGGAGGAGAGAGGAGGACCGCAGCTGATAATGGTCTCATTAGCAGTCTGTCAGTAGCCATCCCACACACGACCTGAAAACACAGCAGCTGATCTTCCAGCATCTTCTACACACTGTATCGCACTTTCAGGGTTATGAAATGGTCTTTTAAGGAAGACAAGAAATGAAGACTATATGAGACCAGCGTCCCTTTGGCAACACTTAACTTAATGACCTTTTTATAAGTTATTCTTTAGACTACCAGCTCACACATAACTCTCAGCAACTGGTCCCACAAGAGTGTCTTAGAAAATGCAGAACTATAATTCACAATAACCAGACCAACAAATACGAATATCTCCAAACCAATAACCTGCATGAGTAAAGCAAGAATTTTTTATTGTTGTGTATTTATCTCAGCTAAAAAGACTCATAACAGCCATCTTATATTACATTTATACAAACGAGTAAATAAAACTGCACGGGAAAAATATATAGATATATTTAATAGAAATCAAAAGCATGATATAAGCCCAAAAAAGCACCAACCCATGTGAGACAATCATAAACCAATTTAAAACCATTCCCGCAATTTCCTGCAGCTTCCACCTGTGAGAAGGACTTCAATAAATCACTCACACAACAAGGGAAATATCTATTTCTAGCAGAAAAAGACAAAACTATTGGGTTTCTTTTCTTAGAAAGAAAACAAACCATTATGACCGCAGTTAAACATCCGAGTAAAAAAAACATGGAAAAATGAGCTGATGTGTGAAATATTGTTTCATAAAAATAATAGGTGCATGTTAATAATACAAACGATTAAAAACATTTAACATTTAAAATATTCACATTTAGCAAACACTCGTCTAAGCAATTAAGGATTATGGGCCAGATGGAAAGCAGTCGGTAGCTGATTCAGAAGCATTTTGATAACTAGTTCAGTACCTTAACCAGAGCTCTACAAATGTCCATATTAAGATGTTGCACTTTGTCAGTTTCTAAGAATAAAATAAGTAAACATCTTGGATGGCGAGCACAATGTCTAATAGGTTGATCACAAGTACAGATTTTTACGCAGAATTTTTTAACAGACATGGGAGACTATAATTAGCATTTACTTATATAAATTGGCATGAAATTCTATTTACATTCATGACTGAACATCCGGTTTAGGGGCTTTGCTCGAGGGGCCCAACAATGGTAATTTGGTGCTTGAACCGGTAACCTTTTGATGACTAACAAAGTACCCTAACTTCTACCCTAGCACTGCCATTACTGATAAAATGTAAGCACGCATAAAACAAAAAAGGGCACAGATCTAAGACAAACAGAAGTGAATTAATTGGGTCCAAACCGAAACCATGAACAAGGACAGACTTACTGTTTATATCCTTGAAAACAAACAACCATAAATCTGAAACATCATTCCAGATGTTAATAGGATCATATCAGATTCTAATTAGAATCTTCTCATGGCCTCAAACAACTATTTAAAAACTGTTTTTCTGTTTCTGTTGTCATTGCTTGGCATAAGTAAGGGATGGCAAACCAATTAAATTCAAATTGTATTTGTCATTACACATATACAGCTGTACAGTACAACGAAATGTTTCTCTTCGCATATCCCAACTTCTGAGCGCAGGGTCAGCCAACATACGGCGCCCCTGGAACAGACAGGGTTAAGGGTCTTGCTCAAGGACCCAACAGTGTAGCGGAGAGTAGCAGAGCCAGGATTTGAACCTCCAACCTTTGGGTTCCCAGCCCAACACTCTACCCACTAGGCTACACAGTCCCTAATTTTGTATTAATTTGACTGAAGACAAACAAATATTTATTAAAGTATCAGAGAGAGAAAGAAAGAGCAAACAGTAGAAAATGGAAACTACAAAAGACTGCAAAAGAAGTCGACTTGATCCAAATCCATATCAAGCCTTAAAGCATCCAATATAAGCAGCTTTTCTGGTGGTTAGAGAACAGGGCTTGTAATCAGAAGGTTGCCGGTTCGTTTCTGACAATAATCAGATCACGACTGAAGTGCCTTTGAACAAGGCACCTTAACCCAAACTGCTCCTTGGGTAACGTGGCTGATTCACTGACCTGACCTGATCACGTGTGCTCACTGTTGCCCCCTAGTATGTATTCACTAGGGTGTGTAAATGTGTGTTTCACTGCACTTGATAATTCCTAAGTGTCTAAAAGCACAGGAATGACTAAGTTCTACAAAGAAGAATTTTAAGACATCCAGTCTGATCACTACGGATGTGACCTTTGCAAGTAAAATGACCATTTGATTTAAACTGAATCAGATCTCACAGCATAAACAAATCACTACAAAACAGAGAACAAAACATGTGATTTGCACAGTGAAAGAGGGGGATGGATTTAGATTATAGGAGTATACAATCTTGAAAAAACTCTCATTAGATGTTCTAATTGTCTTGCATCATTGCCAATTTTACAATACAACTGGTTCAAACACTATGTTTTGTATTCTATTCAAAAGTTCTTTAATTGTACAACCTTACACATCTGTACATTAACATTTTCAGGATTTAGCAAACATGTTTTTTTAAATCGTCTTACAGCACTGTGACAGCAGAAAACCTAGAACACGGGTGTCAGACCAGATGCATTTGTGAATCATCTCCCATCCAACATGTCCCATTCTACTCTTCGTTACTAATTGTGACCTGTTGACTTTGTGGACTTTATACTCAACACTGCCCCCTCTATTGCATGTGGTATTGCTCGGTTTCATCCATAATCGTGAGCTCCCTTGCATTGTACAAAAAATACACACAAGATGGTCAGATAGGACGGATGAGTAAAAATCAGTCCTCTGTTCATCAATTGTTTTCGCATGTTATTACATAAAAACAAACTATAATGCATTTTAGACAAATTTGCATATACGTTCTTTATATCAATGTAATTTATTAATTATGTTTGCTTTTTACACCACTTCTTTAAGCGAGTGGAAATATCAATTGTGCAAAACATGATGAGATTTCATTGCATGTTGCAAATAGTAGAAGAAGAATTTCAAACGGAGACAGAGACTCGGTGCAGAGAGGAAAAAGTGAAAGTATACAGCAGTACTCATACAGATACGGAACGGCATGGGGAGACGAAAATGCCTAGATGCGGATGTGCAGTCAGTGTTCCTCCCCATTCTAATGATCTCCAATTCGCATCCCCCCCTCCAAAAAAACAAACAAACAAATAAACAAATAAATAAATAACATGTCTCCATCTAGCACAGAGTCGAGGAGACCTGGGGTGGTGGGAGTGGGGAGTGATTAGAGCCTTTGCTCCTTCCTCTCCCGCATGAAGTAGGACAGAAGTAGGAGTTTTTGGGTGTGATAATTATGCTCATAACTAGGCATGAGGGATTGGTAATAGTGCTGCTTATCTTTCATGAGTGCCACAGTCACGAGGAAGTACATGATTATTGTTTTTTTTTCCCGCCGCTGTGCCGAGTCGTGGTGGCGGCTGAAAAGGGCAGTGGGTGAGCATGGCCTTTGAGGAGGGAACTTAACGAATGAAGTTCATTATTGAGGAGTATACCAGGGAGACCCCCTGGAGCTTGTGATGGATGCTCTCACGTAAATAAAACCTATGTGTGCTCCACACACACCCACTTCTCAAGACAACAATAGGTCTAGGTGAAACAGGGACGCTGGTAAACCTAAAGACTTGAGCTTATTAAAAAGATGAAATTATATAGTAAAATTATCTAATAAAATGAGATTTTGTTACATGCCATGACTTGCCTCGTCTGCTAATGCTAATTTATATTAAATCACAGGTCTTTCTTTCTTTCTAATGGGAAATAATGTACCGTAGAGGCCTCCCACCTCCCAAAGCCCATATTACACTCATTTATTAAAATCACCATTGTCGTGGAGTGAAAATAACTTTCTTTTTTAAAACACCCTGTCTATTAAGACAGGAGCCCACCAGAGGGACATGCTTTCCTCTGAAGATTGAGGGAGATCTTCAGGCTATTCGGCTTTCTCCTTCAGTCCTGCTGTTCAGCCCTTGGTTACCATGATCGCTCCTCTTTTTTGTGTGTGTTGGTACCCGGTATCCGCTTCTCTCTTTTACTGTTGACTTATGAGGATGCCAGGGCTGTTCGTGAGCGATTCATCATGGCCTTGCTTCATCGCACACGCCGAACACATTAGTAACGTTCTCCACCAAGGAGAAAAGCCTGTCACAACTCTCTCACCCTAAAAACCTTTGAGCAAGGTAGGTCACACCCAGACCTGTGCGTCTGGCCCACTTTTAGTCTTTCACAGCACTTTTAAGTTTTCTCCACTCTGTTATGGTAAGCAAGACAATAGTAAACACACCACAACATCAGTAATATGCATCACAAAATGAAACATATTGATCAATGAGATCAATAGAATTATAAGCTGGACAGCGAGAAGGCACCGAGTTGATCTGTAATGGCTTTATATCGTTCAAGGGCAGAGTGATGGAAGTGTGTTTATCTCATGTCTGTTACATCCAACAATTATTAACATTCTGTTCTTTTTCATGAACTAAAAATATAAAAGTAAGTATATACTGTATAGTACTAGTATTGTACATTATATAACTTTGTTGGTTTGACAACATAAATGTAGTTGACACCAGCCAGGTACAATATTTTGACCACTATAGGTGAAGTAAAGGATACTGATTATCTCTCTATCAACACATCTGTTAGTGGGATATATTAGGCAGCAAATGAATCTTTTATCCCCAAAGTTTTATGCTGGGAATGTTATGAGCAGTCATAAGAGTTGGATCATTTTTGACAAGTCTTGACAAATTGTTATGGTTAGATGACTGCAGCTCAGTGTCCACTGCAGTCATAATAAGAGGAAACTGTGAAAACCAGCAACAGGGTCATAGGTCAAATCTAATTGATATTGACTGACTGCAGCTCAAATGGCTGCAAAGGATACAACAGAAAGCAACATCATAGGTTGCAAAAAAAGAGCAACACAATACTGGGAAGTTGGTCATAATGTTCTGCCTGACCCGTGCATTATATCTTGAATGAATGACTATAAATGTATGTACAATAAGATTCATTGTCTACTTAAGCAATAGAACGCGAGAGGGAGTGTGTTATCGCGAAATAACATCACGGCCGTGATGCTATTTCGCGATAACACACGACCTCGAGTGTTCTATTGCTTTTATACAACAGGTTTTTTTTACAAAGTAAATTATAAATAAAAAAGGAAATTAATCCAAGAGCCTCCAGACATTCATAATGAATGTTTTAATACGGACAAAAAGTAGTTCCACTTGAACAGTGAACTGAACAGTTTCCTGGCCTGTATCAAAGCCTACAAAACGGCGTATGGTTTATACAGACTAACTCCACGAATGTTAGCTTGAAATATATATGAAATATATGCCGTTGTATATTGGCAACGTGGTCCGCGGAGTGATATAGATTTAGTGTGAGAAGGCCGTGCTGTTATCGCGAAATATCATCACGGCTAGAACGCTTCTCAACCAATCAGATTGCGAGGTCGGAACTACCTGTTGTATAATATAGATATGACAAACACATGGTTAAAAAAATCTGGGTTTGGGATTTTGTCTTGGCATTTTGTTTTTCTTATTGTAGTGGAAACATTTTGGCCTCTCAATGAATTTCTTTTTTGGTTTTGCACCCAGTCAACATTTACACCAATCAGGCATAACATTATGACTAATTTTCTTAACTAGTTTTGTGCCTTCTTATATCCTTAGAACAGGATCAGAACAAGTCAAAAAACATGAACCTTTTTTGCTATTTGTTCTACAGTAGTCTGTTGGCTCTGTCTCTCAGCCACACTGCATTACATCCATTTAGTCATGCAAGGTGAAATGACAAGATTGAATCAGATCACAAATATATAAGAATTGATTTATTTCTTTTTACTAAATTAGAGAAACGTGTACAGGTGTATTTGTAGTAGGATGCTACATGACATCATAAGAAACTCCTGTATCTTCTCTTGCACTTTCACTTTAAGATTACATGTAGTGTTAGTCCTTAAACATCTCAATAACTATTACTGTATACTCAGTTCAATAGGCACTCTAATAAAGCAGGCTTGACTATAGGTCAGGGTGATTATGTCAACAAAAAATTGATTATGTGTGTAGGTTTTCAACCTGCATATATATCAAAGCACCCCCCACCCCCAATAATGCTGTAACCTAACAAAGCAATACAAAACAGAATTAAACACGCTTTTGCAGTCTGAAATCAGCTGGTTGGCAAAAACCACATCATCTAACCAACAAAAGTCCTTCAGTGCACAGAAAATTAACAAATATCTCTGGGACGATGAACTGATCGTTCTGAAGTTCTCAAGTGCAATTTTCAGCCACTTGACTGGCATGTTGTACACAGACACTTTTTATGGCTTACTAGATAAACAGGTTTATCAGTCAATTAAATTGGAACGTTACAGATACATTAAAAACAAACTACAGTACAATATATGGGTACAAATCTCATCACTGGTTTAAATTCCATACTGTAAACATAAAATACTAAGCTAGACAGGTTACCGGTAGATAAACTGGCCCTCTTTAAAATAACCAAAGTGCTGGTAAAAGAACTTTGCTGACAGTGGCACCCTACCGCTTTCTAGCCCTATACAGTATACTTATTTTGCTTTAGGCAACTAATACTTCAGGAATTCAGCGGTAAAGCAAATTAAAAAAAATCTACAGTAACATTAAATTAAACTTGAATGCAACTCACATGTAAACCTTAAGTTAAAAAAACATACACTTTTAACATAAGGCAAACCTCTACCTAAAGGTGTCTTTAGGTACTTATCTGTGAAATGTGAAAAGAACCCAGAAAAACATGGCGCTTGGGGTTAATGCACTTGTTTTCCTTCAGATCTATCAGAAGTGCAACACTGAAGCGTTTCTACTACATCAAGAACTGTGCAAATTCTGCTCTAAACCAAAGTGACAGTGTTGCGATTTCTACTGTACAAGGTACTAGGAGAGGAAAAGTCCCTCAATCCATCTTTATATACAAGGCACTAAGGAGGGGAGTCAAGAGGCGTTCACCAGCAACTCTAAGCAGTGCTCTTAGTCTGGTTGGAATATAGGATACTTGGGTAAGAATTCTATAAGAATCACCTGCAGAGGAAACAAAGTCATTGTTAAAAGCCAGTTTAGCACAGTATGTTTTTCATTCAGAAACTGCATTTCTTTATGTAGATTACACTTATTAATATTTGAATTATTCATGACCGGAAACATTCATCACACAAGTTTAATCTATATACAAATCAAACCAATCATTTTAATTCAAACAATATTCATGTTTTTGGACTGTGTTTGGAAACCAGAGTACCTAGAATAACCCCAAGCAGACACGAGACAGAACATGCAAACTTTGATCAGAAAGCCCCAGGTCTACCTGGGACTTAAATTTGGGATTTCTTACTGTGAGGCAACTGTGCAAAACCACTACACCACCGTGCTGCACGAAACGTGTCTTTTAAGCAATGAAACCATATGGGGAAACTTTTTGGCCCCATTAGGGGTTGCCAAACTGGATCATGATCATATTATATTAAGATAAGCTGAGACTTTATTGAATTCATTAAAAAAAAAAAACTTGTTACCTGTAACTAAAGTGGAAAAAAATGCACATATTGCAAAATATTCCCATTAAAAATGTTTTTGTATACTATCATAAAATATACAATAAACATTATATACGTTAAAAGTAACCATATAAAAAGTGTATTGTGCTCCATGTCCATGTAAAGCGAAGCTATGAAAAATTTATCATGTTGTAAGCCCTATTGGCTAGATGAATATTATGAATACTACACATTATATATTGTATTGATTTGAGACCCACGGTTACTGCTGAGAACAGACACATACAGACAGCATTTTAATATTAGCTGAAAGTTTATTTTAGCTACGGTTTGAATTTTTTCTCTCTTTTTCTTAAAATGTAGTCATTACAACTACTTTGTGTGTGAACAGTAGAGCCATTTTTCATATTTTGCTTTCAAATATCTCTAACAGAACTTACATATTCCATCATGTTATTACTCTCGCATTTTCTTCTGCTGAGTTTCCAGTGCAGGCCCAGCTGATAAGAAAAACAAATCAAGTTAGAAAACAGAATGAACCGAAACGATTTCCCGGGCCACCCAAATCTTCAGACATGCAGACAGACTTCGCCGTAAGTGGGTTCACTAAGGTCAACCAACAGTGAGTGCTCTAAGGAGTTTCCTCAAATCACTAACTGCAGTGTCTGACAGCCTTTGGGGCGAGACGCAAAAAAAACTGTTTACTGATGACCTCTGCTCTGTTTAGCCATTGTGGTTTATCAATAGCTTGCCAGAATAGCTAAGAAGGAGGGGAAGATCTTTACAGTTTAGTAGCTATAACTTTTAAAAAAAAACTGGTATATGTATCTTATTTTCATATAAATTCATATTTTTAATGATAGTACATAGACTGTGTAAAGACAATTGTAGCCTAGCAGTTAATGTACTGAACTATTAATCAAACGGTCGTTGGTTCAAACCCCACTATTGACAGATTGCTGGATCAGGAATTACAGAGCTTAGTAATAGTTGCAATAAATAATGGTCTCTTGTAAGTATGAAATTAACATATTAATGTCTACAAGTCCTGTGAGTGTATATAAGAAATTGTATGTGTTGTCTGTGTCAACATAAATACACTATATATTACACTATATTGCCTGTTGTTATAAACAATTAGGCAAACCGGTGAGTTTGTTTCACCCTGCAATTATGAATCAGTGTTTCCAATGTTTTTAGTGTTGCCCTTATCCCATAACAAATATTTTAGATGTTCTGTATTGTCATCATGAATGTACCATGATGAACTTGTAGCCAGCCAAGTGACAGCAACTACTTAAATAGTATATAATGTAATTATTTAAGAGTGCTGATGTGAAATTCTTACCTTGTGATATAATCGATTGTTTTCCCATTCTAACAATTTCTGAATGGATCTTCGTGTCTGTGCAACATAAGAGCAAAGATTTTAAACGTGCCATAATCATCCTGTCAAGCGCTTCGAATGGGTGCTTAGCAAATACTAATAAAACACCCTGCATTAAAACTTCAGAGACAATTATGGACTGAGGCCCCTACTTAAGTAGCTCATAAGCTACACGTTTTGGTCAATAGCCTGGTGTGGAATCTTGAACTTTCCATAGTGATAACCTGGTTTAAAACGGCAATTTTACATCGTTGCTAATTAGATGCATTGTTAATTTGGCTTCACGGTAAAAGGTAATATAATTGGGGTGCTAAAGTAAATAACAGACATGACTTATTTATAGAAGGGTGGGAAACTTCAGAGAAACTCACCCTCTTGTTAAGACATATGACTGGCCACAAACTACAGCCCACCGTACAACAGCAGCAAAGGCACCCACACAGCAGCCATTTGACATTGACTGGCAGGTTCTTTTTTAGACAAGCGTTTACCCGACTGATACTCATTTTAAACTCTTCTGGAGCAACCTACAACAAAGCAAAGAAATAGCATTATGTATGAGATTTTGCATCAGCTTGTATAACTATAATAAAAGTAAATGTTGCATTTACGCACATAAATGTATGCTGGAAACAAATGTATCATACAAAAATTGAGGTTTATTATTTTTTTTTACCAAAGATTAGATCTTACAGCTGCATGCTTTAAACTTGCCAACCATGCTGCAGGACTTTCAAGGTAAAGGGAGGACGAAAAAAGAAAAGATAAGCCTCACGGCCTGTGGCTGTGCCGTCCAAACAACATGAATGGTTGCTCATTCCTTTCTGAGTATGTACACCATAAAACTGAGGTCGTAATCTTTTATGACAGGATGCAAAGGTCCCTTCGCAAACAGTGAAAGAGGCTGGAATAAAGCCCAGCAGGCCTGATCTGTACCCTTCAGTCATCATAATCCCGACCTCATCCATCACGTGTCACCCAGGGTCACAATACTGGAGATACATTTTATTGCCCAGCACTTCCCTCAGCCTGCTCTTCCCCCTGAAACCTTTTTTTTGTTTCCGTATCCGACCCAGGAAGCCTCCCTTTCTTGGTTTTCTTCTATTATTTTGTCACCTGGAGCTGTGTCATCTTAGCACCGGGATCTCAGACCACCGGACCCTTACTTGGCTTACTCATTTACAGACCCACATAGGTACATTCAGCTCACATTAGATGCACTGTGGCGCACACACTGAAATGTACCACATTCGGCTTTAAAAAGACATGCGGGAAATGGGTAGGACAGCGAACAGCTTTGTACTTCAAGATAGACAAAAAAGAAAAAACTAAACTAAAGAATTCCCTAGAAGATATCAATTATTTATGGATTATTACCTTTCCTGTAAGGACGGTGGGAAACTCTGTGTCAAATTTGTTACTTAGTCCAAACCTAAAAATACAAAAAATAAAAACAACAAAATTACAAGACAATCCAAAAGCAAATTGTACTAGAATTAATGCAACATTTCAGTAAGTTTGAGTTACTAAATGTATGGTCTTGTTGGTCTGAGCCAAATTTGAACCATGTATAACCAACACATTAACACACCAATAAAAAAAAACATTGCACCAGAATTAATAATGCGTTCTTTCTGAATTATAACAATTTCTGAATTATAATCAGGCAAAAGTGTTTCCTAAGGCGTACCACTAAGGATCAAATATCACAAATAATACATTAAATTAAAGGTCTTTTCTACAAAAAAAATGCTTTATATAAACAACAAAACTGATGTAGTGCACATAAAGCAGGAGAAAGTCTACAACGTGTTCACTTTGACAACATGTCTACAACACTTTTGTAGTCGAGTGATACATAAAATATATCAGTGTGTAAAAGTTTTTGTATTTTGTTAGGGCCATGTCACAATTAGTCAACCCTTATATAATTGTATATATTATGTTTTTTTAAAGTTTTTTTGCTTTGGTATGGCTTAAAGTAACGCTGAAACATAATTAAACATTTGGTCCTTAATATGCTTCACAGATTATTACAATAACCAATGATGATGATTTTTACCCTCCAGTCGAAATCGACCCTGGGTCACTCTATGGATCGTTATCGATCCCAGAGTATTTCGGCAATTTCATTTTACAGGGTAGGTTGCCAGGTCTTTCCCCAACCCCGTATCTCTACAGG
>JAOUQU010000007.1:2303630-2318286 GCA_028566735.1 Ammoglanis amapaensis
GTATTGGCCCGAGTATAAGCCGCACCCGAATCTAAGCCGCACCCTTAATTTTGAGAGGGATTCAGAAAAAATATATATAAATTGAGAGAATAAAACTTTATCTAGTATTTTATTTTCTTTGGGCTGGTGTACTGGGCTCAAAGCTCATGGCAATTGTCGCTAGATGGCGTAAGGCGTCGCTTCCAGAACTTTGGTATGAGGCGGGCGATGCCGGGGGCACCTTTGGTAAGAACGGAGACACGGAATGGCCAGAGGAGGCGACGTTGGCTGGGTCGGTATGCGATGATAAACCCAATAACAACTTATTCAAAAATCCAAACATGACCGTCATTGTTGCGTCATAACATGTTGTGTTATAAATGTGTGCTAGATTTGAAGTTTTTGTTACAACTGAAAATTTAGCGGTTGCGCAAATAAGCCGCATCACAGTTTTTTATGTTTAAAATTTAGGAAAAAAGAGTAGCTTATACTCAGCCAATACGGTATATGCTCCTGCTGCAGATGTTAAGTAATGTTTCAAAGCTCAGTCTGTATGTGAATATCTAAGGCTGGGTTCACAAAGACATTTTCATCATCATCGTCAAAACGCACTAATGATATTGATTTCAACATGAATGATGTGTCATCTGTTATTTCGATGAAAGTTTCCCAGACTTGAACTTTAGATGGAATGGATCTTGTCATAATATAAAGCATTGGCTAGTCTGAGAAAAAGATCAGTCATTCAGATCGAGGAACGATAAAAATAAAAACCTAACCACAGCAGCAAATCACAATCCAAAATGGCCTCATTTCATCTCAATTCTGATTAAGCAAATATGCTAAAGTATGAACAGATGTTTTTATTTTCAAATCTAGTTATAATAGAATCTCACTACTTCACTCTTATATAGCCTAATCTAAATCCTACTAAACACAATTCATGACAAACTAAACAAAACGTCTTAACTGTTCCAGAGCAACTTAAATTAGTTAAAATATATAGTCTGGGCAATTAAGGGTTAAGGGCCTTTCTCGGGGGTCCAACAGTGTCAACCGACGTACTGGCGTACTTTAGATTACTAGCCCATTCAGATTACACACTAGGCTACAGCTGGCTCATTTAGTAGATGCCTTTATCCAAAGTGACTTACATTTACAATGGAACACCATGTTGAGCAATCAAGGGTTACGGGGCCCAATAATGGAAACTTGGGGATAATGGAGCCAGCAATCTTCTGGTCTCCAGCACAGTACCTTAACCCCTAAACTAACTCTGTTATTACATTTTCAGTACCAGTGTGTTTTACTATCTGGTAGCCAGAGTCCTTTATTTTGTATGCTAATATTTTTCATGACCGCCATCACAACCCCTGGGCTTCAATTTTTTTCTTCACACATTTAAAAGTGCTAATACAAATTCATTTGGCCACTGCACTGCATTTTCCAATAATGTGGAAAAATAATCCCCACCCACAAACACATCAGCAAAGCACATGAATACATTTTATGACAGATGCCAAAAATATCCATGAGAACGCAGCGTTACTCTAGCTGTGTAAGACACCAACTGATGTCTGAACAAAGGTGACTCTTATATAGAATGTTCAAAGTCTATTTCTTTATACTTGACTGAATAATTGAGAGGACTAGTGATAAGACTAGGGGATATGCTAAGAGACAGAAAGGCATGACAATGTTTTTAAATGAAACACTGAATTAATATAGGATTGCTTAGATAATATAAGATGCTTATTATTAACTAAAATGACTCATAACTTTGGTTACAGCTTTACATTATATTAATAATATTTAGAATTCAATACCTGGAGCTCTCTCAAACAATGAAATAAACATTTATGTATGTTATACATTTATATAATATAAGAATGGTAACATGGTGGAATTATGATTGGGAACAGAGGCTCAGTTTGCACAAACAATGATGGGTCGTTAAATTAAATTAAAATTGTTGTGCGTCTTTTGCAGGGTTCAGATACAAACACAGACTCAAACACTCCAGCCCACACAATAGTCAACACAATTAATGAGTATATCCAATGAACTTGACTGCACATCTTGCACTGGATTACCCAGAAAAGACCCACATAGACGCGGTGAAAACATGCAAATTCTACACAAGACAGGACTTCTTGCTGTAAGGCAACAGCGCTAACCATTAAGCCACCAACAGAACCCCTGTTCTGGCCACTTTTTACAGGTTACTGGCAGTCACTTCGATTATATTCCACTGTCTAAGCCAACGACTGTACAATCCAAAGTTGAGTAAGTTAGATAAAGTCTCAAGTGACTTAGATAAATACTTAAATGCTGCAGTTTGCTGCTGCAAAACCGTGGCATTATGACAATGACAGTTACACCTAATGGTCAGCATTGGTAAGATTTGTTCAAGTTTGTTATGTCAGGAAAAAAAGAAATGACGTGGCCGAAGACAGAGTTCCAAACATGCTGGAGTGTCTGGCTCACTATTACGATCTCTGACTTTCTTTGGGTGAGTCAGTTCGACAGCATAGTTCATGTCAGGACATGCTCCCCAGCAGCTGGCTCAACAACCATCAGGACCCTGTTACGCAATCCAGAAAGAAAGACAAAAATGAAAGCTAAAAAAGCTAAAGAATGACAGGGAAGAAAAGAAAATCTGATAGTAGTAGAAAAAATAGATCTGATAGAAAATATTAAAAGCGAAGACCAGAGCAAGCGGTGATGAAACCTGAAATGAAATGGTCAGTCGAAATCAACATGAGGACATGTGAGCAGTCTATAGAGTTTAACTCTGAGTGGCCCTGCATAAAGTGCCTCGACAGCCCAGCACAATTCCTCAAAACTGATATATATCCCACTTATCTCCCCACTATCAGCAAGTTTTGAAGTTGGATTTCAACACACAAATTATTGAAAATTGCAATGTTCTGTGTTGTTACATCCCACGTAGCACTTTCACCTCACAGCAAGAAAGTTCTGGGTTCAATGCTTAGGTGTGGTGGATCAAGTCTATTCAGTGTGGAGTTCAGTGGGATGCACTGAAGTAGGCATGGCTCTAGATACTTGTGACGCATGATTATGATTGAGCCACACACAGCTCATCTAGCTGCTGTCTGTGCTGTACATGTGCCTTGACATGCTATATTCCTGCTCATTCTCTGTATGCTCAAGTTTTAGGGGTCCTGGCATTGAACTCTTCCTCTGCCTATGATCGGGTGATTTAGCCCAGCTCATCAGAATTAAAACGTTTGAGGGGTGCAGGTTGAAACCTGTGTTTTTTTTACAGGGTGTACACAAAGCTAACACAGCTGAAAGCCATCTGCTGTGGTTGGAGAGCTGGGCTGCCTTAACAAGTAGACTCACTGTCAGGCAGGATTAATGCTCTTCCGTAATCCTGAGTTAATAATGAATGGGCTGTTTGCTTGTTCGGGGGAGAGCCCATAGATAATGGTGCTCCACCCCCTCCTTTAAGTGCCAAAAAGATAAATTCTGGTTAAGTGGGGATCTGCCTGCTTTCGTTACCCTCCCTTTTCCCACTTCAACATTACCAACAAAACACGAGCTTTAACCCACTTACCAAAGGGAAAGGTCAAATGGTGTACTCTTTTTTGGTTGTTATAATGGATATGCAGCTATATGCAGCTATGTAGAGCCTCTTCCAGCTTTCCCTTCCCTCAAGCTTTCACCATAGTTGGAGGTCAAGGCTACAACCATAGATGGGATGGATATCACCACATTGCTTAGTTGCAGGATTTTGGCGGGAAGCTTAGATGTCCAGCTGTTGTATTCACAGTGAAGAAAGTTCTTTTTTTGGATAATCAGTCAGGGCTCACCCAACATGAGTCCCACAGCCCTTTGCTCTCAAGGGCAGCTTCATAACAGAACTGCAGCTATAGTAAGGCCTCTCTGTAACTGCTGATACATGCAAAAATGTGGGAGAAAGGAGGGGAAAGAGCAGAAAAATCTCTAATAAAGACAGAAAAAGAAGAAATGTCTTACTCTCCTTCCCTCTTTACATTTTCACCCTCAGTGGGGATTTAACTAATGAGGCCCACCATGCTTCACCAGGGCCATCCAAGACAGCACTTCTCCAACAATTGGTTCCAATGGGTGTACAGAAGCAAAGCTCTGGCAAAGCTCCTATCTGTCCATGAGATTAGAAACTAAGAAAATAGATGGAGGAGATGAAAGGGTGGGATAATGCAGTGCATCATTTACTGTTACAGGACAACTAGTGTGAAATGTGTGAATACACAAGCAACCTGGCATAACAACAGACTCATTTATTTTCTTCTTCTGAAAGAAAAGAGTGTAGATTATATAAAATGTTAGGCAATACACATGATCCTAACAGTCGATCTGGTCACATGGGTTAACTGTTTTTTCACAATGTCGAATTTTATTTAAAACACTTTGGCAGTGTGTACAGTAGTTAGGTTTGTTTCTCCGTTACCTCACACCCATTCTTTTTGCATATAATTTTCCATCAGACAAAACAGAACTTTTTAACATAATGCATCATGCAATTATTACCAGCAACTATGGGAAGAAAAACATTTAGACATTGGAAAAAAGTGATGAATTATGAAAAACAGCTAAGCAAACAAATGTGTTAAACTTCACTAATTTTTCACATTTTCATTTCACTCTTTCATTTGTATTTAAGATACATACGTGCACCCTCTAATACAATACCACACAGTGAAAAAGGTGAAATGTAACATTATATTTAAAATTAAAGTTTTACTCATGTTGACTTGTCACACGCTTATTGTTTTTATACACTGTATTGTTTCTTATTTTACGTATTCATTGTCAATTTGTCATTGTCCTGCGTTATCACACATGTTCTGCTACGCGCACTTCATGTTATGTTAGTGTAGTTTATTGTCCTGCGTAGTACCTTGGTCCTGGAGGAATGTTAATTCGTTTCAATGTATACTGTACACCACTGTATATGGTTAAAATGACTAAAAACCACTTGAACTTAACTGATGTTAAAAGACAACATGTTTAATGACAACTTTGTGATCAACTGTGTGATGTGTTGTGTTACAACACGATTAATTAATTCATTTCAGCTGTGAAGTGTTATAAAATTGTTCAAAGTGTGTCGCAACCATGTTGAAAACAAAGAATCTGTCACAAAATACCGGTGCAGTCATGTCATACCAAAAAACAATAACTATAAAAATTTAATTTCAAGAAAAAAAATGGTGAAAGTACATTTTTAATTAAGATTGTGTTAAGATGCCAGCAAGCCAAGTGAGTCAATTGCATGTTTCTGTGTGCACTGGTGTTACAGAGCATCTTTGAACCAAGATTAATATAATATACTAATATAATATAATTATATATAATCAGTGCAAAACACCCGCTGATGTGTGGATACACAACCTAGCTGATGCTCTGAAGCAACTTAGCTCACGGTGACTCTGAGAGGTTTTATTGAGAAGAAACAGTGTTCCTCAAGAATACAAAGAAATACAAACAATATTTCTTATCTAAACATTTCTAATCTAAATAAATAATTAAGAGACAAGACTAGTGACAGGTGTTAGTACATGTTATTTATAAGTTTATATACTTTCGTTTGTCCTGGGGCTCATAGTGCTGAAGGATGCACTGATTGAAAGGTCAAAGAGTAATAGCTTCTGTTGGTGAGAGAAAGTTGCATGTTTGCATGCATTAAATTTACAGATCACAAGCTGGTTTTAAATGTTTCTATTATTTTGCATGCTGCTCTTCTACTGCTACTGTTTAAACCATTAAGCTACTTTGTTGCCCCCGGTTTATTATTCGGCGCCTTACAGTTCAGATTTGTTGAACTCCTGATCGTTTCTATTTACAGCCATCACAAGGCTCTGGTGGTGCTGCTGTAGTCTCTGTAGCATCGAAACTTAACATCTGCATCTGTCCTACATCTCAATAGTCTGTTAATTCTGAGTTCTTATTTAACCAATATAACAAAAAGAATTTATAAGTAACCTGTCAAAAATAATGTTAGTCAAATATCAGAATCTTACATTCTCTGTGTGATCTCTTAACAAAATATTTTGGCCATAGCAACCTCTTCATGTTAAAATGAAAGACATTCAAATTTTGGTACATTTTTATTTTGGATTTCACAGATTAAGAGATCCTCGATCTCCAAGCACATCAACGTCAGATCATCATCAGTAAAATGAAGCTCAAGCAGTTTTGCAATAAGCTGTGTTTATTTAGAGGAACATTCACCACTGGTGCACTTGTCTGCATCTTCACCAGTACTTCAATTGAGCTTTTTGGCACATGGACCAGTACAAAATGGCATCATTACTAACACTGACATGTTTATTCGTCATGTCATATGGATGAAAATGTACAATACAAACAACGACCCAAAGGTATATGTAAGGTCCTGAAGAACTACAGTAACATGCATAAGTGACTGCCCTCAGTGCTTGTGTGCCGGTTCACGTACCGAGATCCATGCTTCTCTGAACTGACAAGCCTACAACAGATGCACATGTTTTGGCTATACTATTTTGTCTTTTTGTCATTTCAGCTACATACAAGTAAATATTAAAACAAATCCAGGCCCATGGTGCAACATAGAACACAAACGTGTGACATCATTAAAAAGGAAACGGCACATAAAACTATAAAAAGCTTGAAACCCTAGACACTCTCCTCTGTTCAATCATTCACAGTCCAAATTTTTATTTTTTACAAATTGTCACTGTTCACGTGCTCACTATGTGTCTGATGGTGACCCTAAAATAAGATAAAAAGGTGGTAAAACTAGATAATGGATGTTTGCTTGATTGGTTTGTTGGTTTGTTGTTTTTACTCAATTCATTACATAAGAAAAAAAGAGCTGCTATAAAGTGTACTGCATACTGGCAACCATTTGATTTGAGGAAAAGCTTAAGTGAATGTATGAAGTTTACAATTTTATATGTTCATAATATAGTTTGTGGCAGCACAGTCCCCTCACAGCAAGAAGTCCCAGGTTCAATTTCCAGGTTGGGCCGGGGACTTTCTGTGCGGAGTTTGCACGTTCTCCCCGTGTCAGCGTGTGTTTCCTCCGAGTACTCCGGTTTCCTCCGACAGTCCAAAAACATGCACTAGGTTGATCAGAGATGTGTAAAATTGTCCTGTAGATTTACAAGAGTCTGTAGCGATATTGGTTGGAACAAGACCTGGCAACCAACTCTGTAAAAAACAATTGCTGAAGACCCAAGATTCGGAAACGACTGGAAACTGGTAAACACACACGATATAGTTTGTGATCCTAGTTCCAACTCAATTGAATCTCTATGTATCCATTACAAACTGATAGAATTAAATCTATAAATAGTTTGCCATTGGCTGCTCTCTGCAGCATGCTATAATGTGCACATTCTAAAACAAATATCCCGACTTAAAACAGATGAACTCTTTTGCTCTGACTTTATTCTGTTTTTAAGCCAGCAATGCATTTATACATAATGGTTATTTTTATTTAAACAGGGAAAAAATTCCTAATGTGTGTTGTGACAAGCAAATGCATCACCACTTGAAGAACAACAGCAGCATGCAACAGCGTGTGTATGAAGAGGGCAAAACATCAGACACTCGTCTAATGACTCGTCACAATGTTCCATGAATCACATCCCCCTGTAAATGCATAGTCTCTGGTCCTCCATTTGCCAACCCTGAAAGGACTCGAAGCACTAAGGTGTACCTGCTGGAGCAAATCATTAGAGCATATTTTCCTCTGAGATAATATGCATCAATCTTACTGCAGATCTGCAGGTTCCTCTCTTTACCTATATGCTTTACTAATACACATTTGTATACATAGTCGGACACATTGTGCATAACTATACAATTAAATTGCAATTACACATTAAATTATATTAATATGCTTATTATTAGTTGAAATTCAAAAAGAAATGGTACTAATCAATTCACTATGGGAATCAATATGCTGTAAATCGGTGCTGGCGCTATATTTTTAACAACAACCTCTGAAATAAAAAGCATTGATTGTTTAAATAACAAAATATAATAACAAATGCTTTATTTTCTCATTTTTCTAACAAGAAATAGTGAAATGAAAGTTTGTTAAGTCAGTAACGAATCATTGGTATTTAAGATTAAAGACACTTACACAAGTACAAGTACAAGTATCGTGAATCATATAGCATCAACAGTAAAATGTACACCCCAAGTTATTATATATTTGATCATTTCCTTCATCATTTCGGACACTGCATTCAAAATTCTGTAAATACATTAATAGCATTTTACTGGTGTATATTGTATTACACCAAATGTGTCAAAAGTGACAACAGTGTATTATCTCAAAAGCATTTGTCAACTCAACACAAGTTAATAAAATCTAGGAAGTAACCACCTGAAGACAGAATAGAAAGTCTTAACAGCAGTAAAGAGCTCTATAAAAACTATATTTGGTAACTATTTTGGTTATTATATTTGAAAACTCAATTGCTTTGTATTAGATTAGACAAACAGATAATGAAGTGATTCCTTTTGGCGGTTTCAGTTAGGGAGCAGATCGTGGTTCCTGGCTTTTTATCCAAGCTTGGGACTTGGTCTACAATGCACTACAGTGATTTGTTTATCCTAGTGGCTATGGTGGCAACTAGTTATATAGTTATATGTTCATATATCATCATAGAATATATATGGCAAGCTTTTTCAGCTATACACCACTAATCCCAAACCAACCGTAGAACAAACTGAATTCATTATTATTGTTTTATTAAAATTTCAAAACATGAATACTGTATTTTATTTATTTAAAGCCCATCAAAGTCATTACACAAAGCAAATACTGTACTGTTATGTCAATATCAGAGAAGAGATCCAGAGCTTTATCATAGCCAACACTTAAAAGCCTGTGATTAGAGCTAAAGACGATGAACTTGGATTGGGCAAGCTGGAGCCTAGTTGTTAAGGTACTATACTAGTAATCAGAAGGTCCAAGAAGGTTAAAGCCCCACCACTGTCAGGTTGCAACTCTTAAGCCCTTGAGGAAAGCCCCTAATGCTCAATTGCTCAGACTGTATTCTGTTACCATGATGTAAGTCTGCTAGGCATCTGCTAAATGCAGACAATAAATGAACATCGTATAATTTGGTGACATTTAAGTGACTTAATTAGCACTTCCTTGGGTTTAATTTGGCATATGTTTACAATTAAAGGTACAACGAAGTGTTTTGCACAGTAATAGTCTGTGTAGTGAGCTCTGCCATTGAACTAATTAACTGTGTAGCTGATGATTAGAAAATAACATGACTGCAAACTACAGATAAAAAAACACGTCTAGTTTTTAAGACTGCAGATATGGAATTCACATATCGTCATTATGTAGGGAAAGTTATAAGTTGTAATTGAAATGGCATATGTGTCAGGGGCAAGACGTTGTGACTAACCAATTAACTCTGTCTCGTTTTCCATCCGACTCTGCTGGCTAGGGACAGAGAGGCTTGGTGTAAGAGATATGGCTGCTGTCAGGGAGCACATCAAAGAGCCGAGCTTAGTAGAGCTCTTGCTTTGCTTTCGAAATTCTGGAAGAGGATTGAAAGAAGAGCCGATCTGCGGACTAGACTCAGTATGTGCTCAATCCATTAACACATTGACAAACACAATTATCTTGATGATCATTTACAAATGGTCAATGTTGTTGTTACCTTACATTCAGACCAGCTAACACCAAAGTGATAGATGATCATTAATTTCCTATTTAGCAGTCAAGACAATGCCGTGATTTACGTAAAAGTGGCAAGTAGGGATCTCAGTGACTGGCTCTTGTAGATCTACCTGAGTTAACATTGATTTCACTGCAGCAGAAGGGCTACAGAGAGGATGTAATGAATCATTGGTCAATGAGACACAGATAAATAGCCACTTGAAGTCCACAAATGTTCTCAGCCATTCAATAGGTCCATTATATGTAATTTGTTTACTTCAAATTCTAATGGCATCAAACAGTGTTAAAGCAAGGAGTCTTTTCAGGCTGTTATAGTTCACTAGGGTTCTATCCTTTTATCTTAAACATGCTAAATTTAACTCAGAATCTTGATTCGGAATCCAACAGGCTTAGCGAATGCCTAATCTGTAAGCCGCTTCCATTAGGGGTCACCAAAATAGGAGCATATTCTGGAAACACGAGCAGAAAAAGGGTACAAGGTAACGTGGTCAAAACTATTTCTGATCTGAGGTATAGTATAATTTCTAAAAATTATACTAATAAATCTATATAATAAATATAAAAATAAATCTATAAATAATTATTCATAACGAAAAACATGTATTCAGACTTTAATTGTGAGTTTTAACATGAATGTACTTTTCTTTGTAGAGTATGCAATTTGACGTTTTGCACCCAAGCATGTTACAGATGGTAAAATATTAGCTAAACCGGCAGTCCGTATTTATTGTTTATTTTAGATGGAGCTTATCCATTTAACTCACAGCTATGTTTAGCATCACATGAGATAGATCCATTGAAGCCTTATTTAAAAGCCTATAATGGATCAGCATTATTTCTTGCAGAATTAACTATATGCAAATTAAACCCATTCTCCACAGCAAGTCAATAAAAATATACTATAAACATTATTGGCTAAGTGAGCATGTGCAAACTGCAAATCCCCTCTCTTTTTAAAGAATGTAATTTGCCTTATTCTCATTATGAGAGAATAATGATACTGCGGGGACTTTCTTTCCCCTGTCGCTAAGCCATATGGTCATGAACCATAAGCAAAGGGATTAGGCTTGGGATATGCTTTATCAGAAGAACTTCACAAGAGTCTAGAGCATTTAGATTTATCAGAATAATAGAACGTTTTAGCTACTCATCACACCAAGGGTTGCCACATATTACAATATGTAGTAGAAGAACTTTTAACTCTTTTATCTCTATATTATACATGTAAACTTGCCTTTTTATACATGAATTGATTCACTGTAATACCTGCAATTACCCCCCGGGGATTAATAAAGTATTTCTATTCTATTCTAATAACTAAAATCACAAGAATATTATTTTAAGACATTCCTGAAGAACAAACATTTGATAGGCAACACGGTGACTTATTGATTAGCCTTTAGCAAGAAGTCCAGGGTTCGATTCCCAGATCCTAGAGCTTTTCATATATGAGGTTTGCATGCTCTCCCCATTTCCTCAGGCTAGTCAGGTTTCTTCCCACAGTCAAAAGGCATGCAGTCCGGGGAGTGGAGATACTGACATTGTCTGTGTTCCTTGCAACAGACTGGCGACCTGTTTAGATGTTTAGTGCCCAGTGTGTGTCCACAATATAAAGACTAATATATTATACAGCAATAAGTTCATTGACTTTTAAAAATAAATATGTTCTGCAAAACTACTCAACTCCCGATCAACTCTTATGCTTATCTGGGCGTATCTGGACTGGCACTACAATACACTGATTTGTGCAACCTAGTGGCTATGGTAGCACCCAGCATTAAGAAGATTTGGCCCATGTCTCACTCCCATTTCTGTGCAGCTAACGTCAAAAATCAAATGCTCACTTGCAGAATATTAACAGGTTCTCTGAGAAAATGTCATCAGCAATAATCACTTCACCTGCCTAGTTGATGTACTACATATTACACTTATATATTATATCATATGCACATCTATGCACATATAATATCATATACACATCTATATATTATTGTTTATGAAGTGCTTTCTTTTTGCTTTAGACATGAACGAGTACAATCTAAACACATTATTTATACTTCACTAAATTATTGTGTCAATGTCAACCTAAGGCTGTGTAAAATGAATAAAAATGAATATCTGCACTGGACTGTTAAAGCCAGATGGGTCTCTATTATATCATTCTTTACATTCGCCTTGCTCACGTCTCATCCCTCCTGCAATTCATCACCCGTTCTCTACACATCATTATTACCTAATCTGCACGCATTTAAACAATCCTGCCTAAACAAGCTTATTTAAACAGTTCAACAAAAGCTATTGTTACACTTCAAGGCTTTTCACCGGTGCATAAACTTACTTGTTTCTATAATCCTGAGCACACAGCTTTCGTGCGATGAAGTTATATGCTGCCATTATTCGGGTACAAATCATCTTTATAAACCACTGACTCATGAAACAATTTTATATTGAACACCTCACAGGGAACACTAATGCTTAACATTTATAGCAGTGGGATTTCTGATAATAATCATCTCAATTTTATTTGATGGGAGGGATGCTTTTTTAATCATCAAGCAAATTCAGGGAGGGAAAGCCACTAAACTGAATTGGTGTTTGTAAAACTTTATTAACATAGTCAATTATCAGGTTAAACAGAATAGAGCGATGTAATAATGTGAGCTGGTGATTTGCGGGCATAGTAATCGTTCATTCTGCGACCTGAGTGCAGTCAGAGCAGCCCAGGCTACCAGGCTTACAATAAAGGGACATGATGGCTCAAGCTTGCCAATTAAAGACATAATTATGCAAATGTAGCATTTACTGAGTCAGCAAGTGGGCAGTGGGGCGGCAGAGGAGGTGGTGGCTTGTGTCTGCTTGAACAGTGCCGACACACCCAGCGACCACCTTTAAATTAATTACTCAATGCCAAACGTCAAAT
This sequence comes from Ammoglanis amapaensis, assembly GCA_028566735.1. NCBI lineage: Eukaryota > Metazoa > Chordata > Actinopteri > Siluriformes > Trichomycteridae > Ammoglanis > Ammoglanis amapaensis. Next base: position 2,316,236 of record JAOUQU010000007.1, read on the forward strand.
GTCAGTAGGCGGCGTGAGGAAAAGATCCGCCCTGGATGACAATGGCCATAATAAACATTTAAATGTCATTTAACATGCAGGCCCGGCCCATCCTGTCAGCTCGGAGAGAGAAATAATAAAAAAGTGCTCATAGATCACTGACTGCCACACACATTTTCATTCAGGATAAACCTAGAAACACGTGAAACACTTTCTCTTTGTGATTGTTCTGCCTCGGCGCCGCTGTTAAACAGATTTGGCAGGTATCCCATCGATTAAACATAGCACTCCCTTTGGTGTTTTCTATAAACTGTCACTCGAAAAATTGCTCGTCCATTGACGGCACTGCTTTAATTGATCTTGCATGAAATGAGACTCATTAGTATTCAGCATGGGGGAAAAACACTCTGGCCTTCAATGAAATATCGTACCGCACATACAGCACAGAGGAACTACTCACTCTTTTAAAGTACAGTCCACTTCTAAATGCTAATGTCAAAGAATTACTGACACACTTTATATACATTTGAATGTACAGTATCCCCCCCCCCCCCCCCGAATCCTGAATTTCTTTAGATTTAAAAATAAGCTTATTCACCAGTGGCCTTAGCAGTGGCAGTAGATGTGAACATTTTATCCTGAAAATGTATGCTTTACAATCAGAATAATGGCTTCTGCTTACTTCCTGTGAAACTAATTTCGCAAGCATTGCTCTAAACTGAGCTCACGTTTGGTTCAATTTCAGTGGTGTCATTTTTCTTATAACATGTGCTCTACAGCTGCAGATGATCTGACATCACAACTACAACATTTGCAACATAAAAAGTACCGAAAAACAATAATTTCAGTTATAGCGATATGTAAAGTATTAATCATGTATCATTGAGTTCACAAAGTAGTGAATGCTGGTTCTGATACAAAGGTGTCAGAATACACAGTGCATTCCGGTTGTATGAATATATAATATTAATTACAGTGTATGGACCAAATAAGTTGGTTATATGGAGTCTGATTGGTGCGTTAAAATAGACAGATTAACCTCAAAGCACAGGAAATAAATTTATAATTGATTATCCACCTTTTTCGGAGCCTAATATTGGGATTTATTATTGATGGTGATTGGACGACACAGTGTGAACCCTTCTCCTGTTTAATGTTAAGCAGGCAAAAAGAGGGGTTCACACAGGAGGTAGAAGTGTAAAGATGATTTTGTCGCTTCAGGGTCTTCGTGTCTTCGCAGGTTGTTTGAGGTCGGTTATACTAATAGAAAAATGACAACACACACCTGGCATACTGAAATAAATGTTTTAAGAACAATAAAATAATTCCACTGAATTAAATGGTTAATCGTAAACTGAAATGGTACGGTTATTCACATGTTGTCAATCTGCAGCAATGGAAAATTTTGAAACATGAAGAGAATTACCAGTTATTTAGTAAAATATAAAAATGCTGTCATTCTTTCCTTGGGTTGTCATGGCTATGGGAATGACTATTTATACAGAATTGTATCCAGGAGAGTGATGCTAGAAGTGCGATCAGCAGGAAAAGATAGTGTACATTGTTTATTACATACAAAAGCTACATAAAAGGTGTCATGAAGTAACTTGAACACATAAAGACACAAACGTGAGCACACATGCATGCACCAGTGCAGTAATCATATCACCTGAATGAAGAAGGTTTGGCCTTACACTGAAGAAATGTCTGAACTCAGCCTTTCTTCTTTATACAGCGCTAAGGGAGAACTTACAGAAGTCAGCACTGCTACATTTTATTTGATCTTTTATTTAACAGAGTACTGCTTGGGTCCACTCCCCAGATAAAATGCTGAACAGTTCATGCAGAAGGGAAAAAAACCAATTGTAGCCAGGATTTTATATGTAGATTTGGCTCATCATAAACAACCCCTGACAAAGAAGATCCATCCATCTATCCATTATCTAGTTTTACCATCACTTAATCTTATTTAGGGTCACAGTGAGACACACACTAGGCAAATATACAAAACTTTTAGACACTGTTTAAATACACAGTTTATATACTTCAAATATATATATATATATATACAT
>JAOUQU010000007.1:2319680-2335329 GCA_028566735.1 Ammoglanis amapaensis
GAAAGAGAGAGAGAGAGAGAGAGAGAGAGAGAGAGAGAGAGAGAGAGAGAGAGAGAGAGAGAGAGAAAGCATACGAAGCACTGAATGGGATGTCATATATAGTAAATGAAACTTCCTCTATTTCTCTGAAGAGTGATCCAAGAGCTGAGAACTGCACTGACTGACCCTCTTAAAATGGAGACGCATGATTGGAGCGCAGCTGCTTAGTCAACAAGCTAATTAAGTTCAAGACGCACTCTATAACAACCACGAGATTAAACTTCTCTCTTGCTCTCTAGTCCTGTAGTCACAGAAAGCTGGGGTCAAGAAAAAGAAACGTTCACCAGTGATGTTCAATTGTGCTCCTTCTTTGCAATATTTTATGGTCAAATGTATATTTTATGGTCAAACCCTCTTATTTATTAATTGGAAATTATGGCCCTTAAATGCCATATACACAAAATGGTGTTTTGTTGTTGTTGTTAAGCTGCTTTGGTGTCTGCTAAATGATAAAACCATTTACACTTGAGGCCAGTATTTTTATATTGGTCTACAGAATTCAACAGGTTTGGGCAAATATTATCAAGATCTCATTATTGCTTGAACAAATTTATCATTTTATACACAATTGTTGGTCCTTCATCTGTTGCCAATTCACTTACCTATTATTTATTGTTTAAAACCCAAATTGTATTATGTATTATGTAATTATACATTTAGCTTTTGTCCAAAGTCTTAGTTTTAGAAAAACATTGAAAATATTTTATTTAATCCAATAGTTAAGATATAAATCATAGTCTTATTCCATTCTTTAGCAAGTGTGGGGCAGTTCGGGTTCTTTTTCAACTATATTTCGTAAACTGATGATGAATACATACAATGCATCTGTTATGAATAACTAACAATAAACTTGCAAAACATATAATTAGTATAATGATTGTGATAAGTGAACATAAATAATGGATAGTGTCCAATAAGAGCAGTTCCAGCTTTTGGTGTGATGGTCTAATGTCAAAAGGTAGTGACAAGATAGACAGTTCAGATCTATCATCAGTTGTGTCACTAGTTGCACTGTTCATTAAAAGTTTGGGAACATCTTGTCTGTAGTTACAAAAATGTCAGATTTGTCTAACCTTTGAGTCACTTTTGATCTGTAATAGTAATTTAAAAAAAGAACAATTGTAATGGTCTGTACAGTCCTTATCTAATTAAGCTGCCCACAGAGATATGGATTTAAAGTTTCCTCAAAAGAAACGCATCGTAGGAAATATGGTGTCCACCAGCTCCATAAACTTTATTGCACTTAATGGCATCCCTTCTTAGAAAATCTACTCCTCTAAGAGCTTTCATTTCCTTTGCTGTAATTCACAAATGACCACCCATCACATGTTATAAAAGTGCGGCGAATGCAAATGGTCCTGAAAAGATTTGAGAAACCAGTGTAATCAGTGTGATGTTTGGATTGGTTTCACAAATTCTAGCTGGATTATAATAGAATATCAGAAATGATTTTGAGTGGGGACTTGTAAAACTGTAAATACAGTTGAACCAAATAGTGTTACATGTATACTGCATAAGTAGACATAGATGACAGCAAGATAAAATTTTATCACGATGTATAGACGTGAGAAAAATTTTATTTACGTATTAGAAGCAGAAAAATTGTAGCTTCTTCATGGCTGAAGAAGTTAAATGCTGGTGATGATGAGTTGTTCTGAAAGGTGTCTGAATACACAGTGCACCACAAATTGTTATGTATGAGGCTTATGCTTGATTAATGTAGATAAACTGATTTCATACAGAATCCTGAATCTGTAATGCCCCTATTAATGGAACTATATAAACTAGTACATGGTTTACCAAATGTTTACTTTTGCACCTCTTGGAAGCAACATAAATACATGCAATGCAACTGTTTACAGGGTGATACCGAAATGCATGAAAAACAAATAGACAAGCTGTTTGTTCAGTGTCAAAGTTGTGTGAGTGTGTGTGTGTGTGTGTGTGTGTGTGTTACCTGAACAGGTTTCTTTCGGGAACCCTCGTTGTTTTCAGCTTCCTCATGCTCCTTGCTGCCCTGAGGCAGATTAGAGTAGTTGGCAAGGCTGCTGAGCAGAGACGATACCATGGGACTGGTGTCCATTTCCTCCTGTACGGTACATACACACAACAGAAAAAGCATCTGTGGTCATACACATGAGATAGCATCTTGCCCACTGGAGACTCTATACAAGTCTCGTAGTTCTAGTTTGTGTAGTGTGAGGTAAACTTTACATTTTACATGGATTTTATAGCCGAAAGTATGTAGACATTGCTGTAGAATTTCTTGTGTATGTATAGATAGAAATAAAGGCTTATATATCTGCAAATACAAGTGTATTTTATCATTAAACAAGCTTGTTGTGTTATATAGTCTAACTGACTCTATGATGGTTTTGGATGGAGAATAGTGCAATTTACAGGTTTCAGTTAAAAGCAACAAGGTTTGACTAAATATATTTTTTAAATATATAAACATTCTAAAGCAATTTATTAAGGATTTAATAATTATGTTGATCTATGGAAATTCATATTTAAGTTTTGTTTGTTGATTTAATATTTGAATTGGGTAATAATCATGAAAGAAATGGTAGTTACTGCTTACACAAGATTTATCATTGACATTCCCAGTTTCACTGGGAAACAGTAGTTAGAAGACCCAGTATAATGACAAATCCCAGTTTTTTGGCAAACGAATCTTTAAATGTCCACATGTGGCCAAGTGATTTGGTGATTTTAAGACAAGTGGACTCACTAGACCCAAAAGTCATAAAACAGTCATGAAAGAAACAAAACAATAGTCAAGCTTAAGATTAAAACTAAAAAAGATAAACTAAACAAACTAACAGCACAATTGTGTACATACCTCGAACAGAGCCATGTGTTTGCCATCATATTGCTGGGCTTTCTCTGGATCACTGCTGTTGATGAAAGGACTGCTCTCTTTAGGATTTCCATCTCCTAGAAAAAAAAACATTACTCAATAAGCTCAAACTAAATACATAATACAGTACATAAAGTTGTATATACGCAGAGCCTATGGTGGCGAACTGGATGGTGGTAGATATTAAAATAACAAACATTTTGGTTCCTTTATGTGAAATAACTAACATAAAAGACACACACTCTCTCTCTCTTTCTCTCTCTCTCTCTCTCTCTCTCTCTCTCTCTCACACACACACACACACACACACACACACACACACACACACACACACACACGACTATTTCAGTATCTGCAAAATATCCTGACTGTAGGAGGAAACCAGAGTACCTGGTGAAAACCCACACAGACAAACATGGGACCTGTTCAAATCTGTTCATAGAATGTTTCTACTAGAACAATTGGGGGAATTTAGTTTAAATATTTCGTCATTTATTACGATAAATAATATTAAATATTATTACCGGTAGTACTACCCCTAACTGCACCCCAGGCACCGTGGCTTGGGCTGCTCACTGCACCAGGCATGTGTGCTCACTGATGCCCCTAATGCATGTTAACTACTGTCTATAAATGCACGATTTACTGCACAGACTGGGTTAAATGTGGAGGTAGATGTAGAGGTTTTTACGTCTAAAGCTTAAAGCCCAAAAACAATGTACCTTAAAACTACTTAATTATATAAGATAAACTGAATTGAATTGAATGATTATTTGTGAGCTAGGTATTTTTCCCAAGAACAAAATCACAAATGTTCTTCTGACTGACTGAACACAACAGAGTAGATGCAGAACAGTTGGATTTAAGAGCAGACAAAGGATGTGGGGTTATTTTGGGTTGGATTAATAAACAGTCTCATAATTTGATGTCTTTTGGTTGTTTAGTATAGAAACATACAGAGATATCTGATTAGTAAACACGATGCTGCACACTAAAGATAATTCTGGTATAAATAGCAGCTGTAAGCTTGGACTAGGAAGTTCTCACTCAGAAACAGCTCCTCCTTGTGTGATAATCCCTGATCGGTAGCACTGGAAGATCATAGAACCGTAAGCAGTGTTGCTCTGGTACAGGCCTTCCTTGATACAGGAGGAAAAAGAGGCTGAGTCGAAGTATTTAGTGTCTAAACACAGAGAGAGTATATCATGCTAGATAATTAACTACAGATCTCCAAGTATAAACATATTTAAAGAGTGATGGACGTTCCTCTCGACAATTCTTTTTTTTTTTGTCAATTTCCAGGCAATGCTGAAGCCTCCGGCTTAATGTTGCAGAAAATGATTCAGACAGAAAGTGAACGCATGCCTAATTAATTAGTCACTAGGCTATCATGTAATTAGCCGCGATAGGTTGGAACAAACCCTGCAATTTGGCTGTGATTACGTGCTACTAAGTAATTGAGTGATTGCAGTTTAAGGTGCACTCACTAAATCTGCCTCGAGTGCTTCCTCTAGTTAGAGCTAGTGGCTCTCATCTTCATGTCGCTGAGACAGTGTCTGCACTGAGAGAGTTGCACCACTTCAGAGTGTCACAAGCAAGCTTTTCCATCACTCTTAAGAACATCTAAATGCAGCCACAAGCCGTTCATTAGGGACACCCGAGCAGGAGAGCATGAATTATGCACAGTCCCGAACACTGGCCAGCATCTCAACACCCGCATGCATGTTTGATCTCCTGAAGTTTACAGTACATTTTTTGCATTCATTTGGTAGTGTTAAATGAAGCTTTTAATGCACGCCAGGGCATCTAGTGAAGTCCCTGCCACTTGACGGGTACAGTGTAAATATAGGAAGTGTTTGAAGAGGCACCCAAAAGAGAAATATCACCCCAAACTTGCAACTGGTATATCTGCTAATGAGGAGCCAGTCTGGTCTTCGGCATCATAAACATTTTTGCTAAATATATTTCAAAACCCATTGGCAGTCAACATTTCTTTTGATCGTGTCCATAACCATTCAACAGCTCATTATTAGAAAGAGTACAAACATAACAAAGATGAACAAAGAGACATAGGACCCTATAAAAATTCTGATACTAAGATCTATAGAGTTTATTATATATTTATATATATACAAAATGTGTACAAAATGTTAAATCGCTATTTATGCACATAGTTAAAGACATTTTTTAGGAAAAAAAGTCATAATTTCACAAATTCTTTGTTTAAGTAAACAAATACAAAAACAAGTTAAGATACAGGAGACCTTGGGTCTTGTCGTAGAGAGAACAAGGCACATGGGACGACTCCTTTTAGATTTTGGTATTAAATGGAACAGGAAACAGAAGCAAAGAAACAGTGAACATGGAAAATCTAAATATTTAAAAAAATATAAATAAGTAACTGATTAAATGTGCTCACTTAAGTGCATTTTCAAAAGACATCGTTTAAATATAAAAAAATAAAATTGATGCTTAAATTTGACTGTATTTTAGCCAGTATATTTATACATTTGTAGTCAGATAAACATTGTATGGTTTACATGGTATTATTACTATATTTGTCTTAAATAAAATTAAATAATAAAAAAGTACATGTTCCAAAACTAAAAAGTGTTACATAGATCTACATATTTAATTAACTACTATTTTAATCGAGGCAGGCGCAGCCTGGTAGTTAGAGAACACGTGAGGTTTGTGACTGGATGGTAGCCAGTTTGATTTTGAGAGTCAACAAACAAGTGCCCATGAGCAAGGCATTGAACCCCTAACTGCTTTCTGGGTGCTGTGGCTAGGGTTACCACTGTGCCGGTTACATGTGCTCACTGCTGCCTCCTAGTGTGTGTTCATTAGTGTGTGGAAATGTTTGTTTTACTGTATTGATTGGGTTCTTTTTTGTAACACTATGTCACAATGGATGACAAAACATAAAACAAAGCCCAATCATAATTAAAAAAGTACCAATTTAAGACAAATTCGGTGCATAAGCCTGATCAACTGACCTGATAGGAATACATTGTAAATGATGCACTGATCTTCACATAATAATGTCATCAAATTACCAGGGCATGATATTAAAATGAATAAATGATTCCGTGCTTTATGGTAAGTCTCGGACTGAAATAGCAGGAGAAAAGTTCACTCTGTCCTAGAAGTCTGCGTGAGTCAGGAGTGCAGCGTATAATGCAGATAAATAAGTCAGCCTTTCCTCAGAGGACCTGGGCCAGTGCTGTCAGCTCTTGTACGTCCTAGATGAGGAGGATTTTTTCATGAGAGAGAGCTTTCCTGTGTTATACAGTGACCCGTCTGAGCGAGGCCATCCTCCTTCAGCGCTGACAGCCACTGATCAGCATCTCACTCTATCACTGGTAGCACTCTCAGCCCACATTAGGATTTAACAAGGCCACTGGTTAAGCGGACATCCCTGGATTTTGTCTGCCAATTTGAACTACATCCTACTACATCAACAAACAATGTTTCTGTAATAGGTTTTGAGACAATACGCTATTTAAACACACTGAAAGTGCGGTCAATTTACTCAGGGTAGGCACTCAGGTGACAGATTTTGCTAACCCACCTCCACTGGGATAAAGGGTTTGAATCTACAATTGTGTTGTCGTCTGTATAAATAAAAGGCAGTGCACTAACAATGGTGTCTTTTCCAGTGAAGACTAGCACCTAGTCTAGTCCTTGACGCTTCTCCCGTCAAAAATAGATGCAAATTACTTTTGAAATTCATTACTTTTCGAATGAGTAGTGGCTCCATTACTCTGTTTTGATGCCATTTTATTGTTATTTCAATATGCACAATAAATGCAACTAGCAAAAACTAGCTGAATATAAGATACTGTATAATTGTTTGAACTGGTTAGAAAAGAAATTTTAAAATAAAATAACTGAATGGGAAATCAGTGTGAATGCTGAGCAATTTCCATTTTAACAAGACATTGCTCCCAACTAGTGGTGATTGGAAACAATAACACCCTAATATTGCTCTTATAGCAATCCCGGACTATTTATAACTTTGGTGTGTGGTCCGGTAATAAATGACCCATAAACTATCTGATAGGAGACACCTAGTAACACAGGTCACAGATGGTAATACATCGTGAACATGGCACCAGTCCAACACATGTTCATTCACTATATTTTTTGAGATTCAGGAAAAAAGGCCACTTAGATCAGTTCAGCATCCACATCTGTTGCGCCACCATGTGGCTTTTTTTGAGACTCACAAAACTTGGCAAAACATCTCTGCGAATCATCTGGAGTCTGTTTCTTAGGGTGAGAGCAGACAGCAGTAATGAGGTCATTGTGTAGAAACAGTTAATCACATAAAATTCTTTAAACACTGTCATTTATTAGCAGATCCCTAATTCATGCCATATTTCAAATTGTGCTCAGGAGTTATATCCTATAATCCGTGTAGCAATATGAGAACAACTTGAAACTAAATGGGCTATAATGGGCAGAGATGTTAGGTTGAGCCCTGTTGAAGGGCAGGCTAGCCTACTTGTGGTGTGAACAGTTGTCCCCTTAAGTCATTTAGCTTTAATTTCCACATCAGATCGCACAAAGAATGTTCCCTGTAATAGGAATAATCTTAACATTGGCCAGAGCTAAAAATAATAAGAGTTTCAATGTTAAGAGACCAAGGTTTGTTCTCCCAAGTCATTAGCTGAGATTCCCATTACTGCCTTTCCTATTCCCTAAAACACACCACCGCTTCTGAAGCAGAGAGACTCTGAGTTTTCTTCGCTTTTCAAAGTCACTCTCAAGAGTTGGAAGCCTTGACCGAATTACAGGTTCTGTGGAGACATTCCTTTGTGGTCCAAACACTGAGGCTCAGATAAAGTACAGCAAAGCTAATGGTCAATATAATAGATTTGCTGGTGAAAAAATGTTTACAGCCAATCATTTTTGTTCCTTTACCTTGGAGGAAAATATAAAGTGTTTGTGAACTGCTAAACAAAATTAAATTGAATAACTCTTGACCAGAACAAACTTTAACAGTATAGAAACAAAATAATAATGATGATTTAGAATAATTATTTAATAGAAAACATTTTCAACTCAAATTATGAGATTATTTTATCTGATCCGGCCAAATGTATTCCATTCTGCATATAGTAGTGGACAGAGGTAGTCTATTGTGTAAAGTCTTGGGGTAACATCTTGAAGATTGCTGGTTCAAATCCAGGATCTGCTCTACAGCCCATGTTAAGTCTTTGAGCCCTACACTTCCAAATAAGCTGGGATATGCAATTGCTGTCCAGTTGATGTGTGTTTGTCTTGATGACAAATCTAAATCTCATATATCTTATTTCAGACCTCCAACATATTCCACAACAGTTGGTGCATTTAAGCATTAAACCATTACTTTGTAATATTTCTTAAAACAGCACCAGATAAGAAGTTTCAATCATCTTCGCACAAAGGCAATGAAACAATTATGTACCATGGTAGACCATGGTTTTTGGACGTAGTTTTGGTCTTTGGTCCTGAACATCTAACAACCATTTGCTCCACAAAAAAAGAAAATCTGATTTATCTGACCACAATATGTGATTGTACTGTGTCATGGTCCATCATAGATGTCTCCAATTCCAAAGGAACCTATGTCACTTTTAAATGGCTTTTTTTGCATGTTACTGTTTATTGTAGTTTTAGATAAAGGCTTGCTGAAGTAACCATTTGCTCATGTTTTATAGAATTTAGTATTTTATATTTTCAAAGGTCGTGATCTGTTTACTCTTCGAATCGAATCTGCAACAATGTGATCACAAGTCAAGTTATTTAACCACCAGGCCACAGCTTCCCTCAATATACATTATATCAGCTATTGTTGAATGATGCTTCTTGATGCAGTGTTTTCTGGAGGATTGAAGATCTCTGGTGTTCATCTTAAACTTGCAGCCTAGACCTGCACATACTGAACTAGCTACAGGTTCCATAAATTGCTTAATGATATCATGCACTGTTGAGGCAGTAATATGCTACTAGCTTTTCCCTACATTTCGATTATTTTCTTATGCATTTGTTGACAAATTGGAAATCCTCTACACACACAGTAGAAGTTCTTCAAAGACTTTGACCTTAAATCTAAAAGTTTCTAACCATAGTTAGCATCCCAACTGTTTTCAGAATGTTGATGCTGGTCCAAAACTGAAGAATTTGTGTATATTAACAAATTAAATGAGTTTGAGCAGAGAAAACAAGACAACATTTGGCTTAAATTGTCTGAAATTAAAGCTAAAATAAGATTTTTTAAATTCTTCTTTGCAACGCCAAGGGTGGCTCAGAATAATTGTGCAAAATTGAAACAACTGTCAATAAAATTTCACCAGTATTGCAAAGTAGCTGCCAAACCGGCTCTCAATTTGTAACCTTTGTCTTTAATGAAGTACCTCACGCCCTGCAGAGCTTCATGAAACATCATTCATCTCTGGATAAGTATCAAATCTGACAAAACCAAAAGCAGCTCAAAGCGAATTCCGTCTTGAACATTTCTCATTGTATTACCTGCACGTCTTGAACATTTCTCATTGTATTACCTGCACGTTTGCTTGCATCCCCCTTATTTGCCTCCTACTTAGATTTCTTTGCTGAAAATACATAAAGTTCACAAACAAGCCATCCACCCTGACTATTGACGGAATAAAGATAAAAAGTTTGCCACAATAAAAGTGATGCCTTTGACAGCAGCATTTCATCATGAAACTCCATGTTACCCCATGGAGCCCAGAGGAGGCATCTCAATCTCTATGATAAACTCATGTGCATGATTTATTAACTAGCAAATCATACTATTTTGCACATCCCGTACACGAGGTAAAAAACCTCTGGTTCCTAAAAAGTATACTGGTAGGATAGAGGATAGTTTTGAACGTTGTTAAACTCTTCAAAAATGTCAAGAAAAGAGAAAATGACATTATCCTAACAAACACACATATTTAAGTGATTCTTCTATTAGGGAAACTTTTTGAGCAAACCATACTGCAACAGTGCATGGTTTCCGTAGGGAATCATTTCAAGGTAAACACTTGTTTATGTTATAACCACACAAACAAAGACTTACAAAGAATGAGGATTTTAATCATGTATTACTTCTAATCATAGAGTATATTTATTCAGTATTATTACCAGGGACAATGTAGCCTAGTGGGTAGAGCGTTGGGCTGTGAAACCAAAAGTTGGGAGTTCAAGTTCTGGCTCTGCTACACAGCCACTGCTGGGTCCTGAGCAAGACCCTTAACCCTGTCTGTTCCAGGGGCGCCGTACGTTGACTGACCCTGCACTCTGACTCCGACTTCCAGACAAGTTGGGATATGCGAAGAGAAACATTTCATTGTACTGTACATCTGTATATGTGTAATGATAAATACAATTTGAATTTGAATACTATTTATAACTATACGACAGTACCAAAAATAAATACATGTAAATGTTTAAAGTGTATACTTTAGCGTTAACAATTACGTAGCTGAGCAAGTTTTATTCTTAAAAAGTGAAAATTGTCATTGCAAGTCATGTTGCAACACATCATTACTAAATAATAATAAATAATTTATTGTGATTCTATGCCATTTTGCAAATAAATATGATCTTTTAAAATTCTATTTAAGCTCAGTGGTCAAAACTGTGTTTTTGCTATAAAGTATGTAAGCTTTATTTTGGCATAAATGAAATTAATTTACTACTGTTTTTATTTTTTATTTTTAAGTTGAATTGAAGTTGCACATTGTAACACAAGCCAGGAAAGATGCAGACAAGCAGCAAATACCTGTAAATTTTAGGTCTGAGAAGTAGATATAAAAGGTTTTCCTGTGTGGTCGACACATGCAAGGGATCTCATTCATCATATTATGAGTCCACAAACACCCGACCACACAAGCACACGTACACAACCTAGCACAGCACACATTGTGGGTTTGTGATGTGTACATCTATGAATCACTATGCTTTGATCAATGTAATGTATCAGACTTTCTCTCCAGAGTTTACTCCAGCCAAAGTGACCTTGGAGAGACTGTTCTGAGAACAGTAAAGCAGCTGTCATATTACATCAGCTCTGCTCTGCTCGCTGGCGCTCCTCAGAGCCCAGACCTGACACCTGACTGCACAAACCAGACCCGCCATTGCTTTATTCTTCCAACATCCATCTGCTGCCATTCCAGCCAAAGAAGGGGCCACACCTTGGTTTATCCTTCCACATGTGTTTGCACATTTACATTTTCAGCATTTACCAGGTGCCTTTATCTTAGAGATATTTTTGAGCCAATAGTGGCAATTTAGTGGTAGTGGGGCTGAAACCGACGACTTGCTGATAACTAGCTCATTACCTTAACTAAGCCATCACTGCCTTTACTGTTTGTAAACATACGCTTACCAGATTTACATTCTCCAGACTTACACCATTTTAAACTGTAGAATTGTGTCTATTAAAATAAGCCCTGTATTCCCACCCAGATGATATAAAGTGCAATTTATTTCAAATGCACTACTGAGCTGGGATTCAAACCACTTTATTTGGATTGAAATCATGCAATTGTTCCAGAATTTATAATTTTACCCTAATTCATGCAGCGAAGCACACATTTACACACACTAATAAACACACACTAGAAAGCAGCAGTGAGCACACATACACAGCTTAGTGAGCAGCTCTAGACAAGGTGCACTAGGAGATATTAGGAGTTAGATGCCTTGCTCAGGCGCACTTCAGTGGTGACCTGTCAACTCATTGAATCGACCCTGGAACCGTTCAATCTCAAGCCCAGTTTATTTTTTCAGAACTCTTTCCAAGATGTGTAATCCAGAATCTTTCAGAACTTCCTCTGGACCCCATTGTGGATTTCAATGTACCATTGACCTGCTGGAAGGTCCAGAGACACTCAAGCATCCGCTTCTTTACAGAAGGAACTTCTAGACATTTGACTGACTTCATATTGCTCTCCACATGCTGAATGGTTCCAGTGCCAAAGGAAGTAGCAACCCAAAAGCAGCTTGCTGCAAGTCTTTTGCAGTCAGTCAAGTTTTTTTGACCACCTGCTTCCTCGGGAATCTAGTGGCAGGTGGTGATTTTTTTAATTGTGCAGTAAAATAGCAAACCAAGTGCAAAAACAATATAAATAAATGTGAATCAAAAATATATATAATTTATTACTAAGTGCAATTAATTAAGAAACATTAAAACAGAAATGTATAAACAAAATATCAGTAAATAGTTGGTCTTCATCCATGTAAATAATTAAAACCTTTTTTGAGATACAGTGAAGTAACAGCCATTGGGGTACACTGGTCTTCACTGCTGTCTTTGCCAATGAGAACCAATGTTGCTTCGGCATGTAGTTTCAGAGGTGCAGATAAGATGCTGAAGCTTTCCGGAGGGGGTTCATGTTGACACAAATGCAACATAACAACGTGTAAGCATAAATCAGCCTTTAGCCTGCATAGCCTCATGTACAAGTGTGCTTTATCCCTCTTATTATTTTCATCGTTATTATTTCTTCACGGAACGTTCCCGCCATAACAGTCCTATTGAGAAATAACAGTTGCTTGTTTGAAGTCATGGTTGGCCTGGCAAAAAATATCAATCATGTAAAGTTGCTCGAGTGATGAGAGAAAGTTACTATACATAAATATAAATTGCACTGTCAAAAAAGCACATAGTTTCTAGAGTAATACAGAAACTGACAGGTTTATGAGGAGGATGTAGTTTATCTCTCATCACAAAAATGAAAAGGTATGGTAAGAAGCCTAAATTTTGGAAGCTTTAAATGTCTTTATATTACCTTCAAGAAAGGTTTAGTTTTACCAAATTATGGCCAAAAGTGTGTGAACACCTATGTAAATTATTATAGATGTTTTAGCCATACATATTGCTAGAAGTTCTTTAAACCCATTTATTCTTTCTTTGCTCATTTAGTGCCTCTTTATTATTTTAGGGGTCACTCTGGGTCCAGTTTACTGGTCAAAAGGCAGGAAACACAACGGATCAGGTTCCAGTCGACCACAGTGCAAACACACATTGACACCAACCAGGAGTACTTTAGTGTCTCCAATTAACCTTACTGCATGTCTTTGTACTGTGGAAGGAAACCTGGACAAAATAGAAATCTGAACAGACATGATCCAGACAGCCCCATGTAAGAATCGAACCTCAGACCTTCTTGCTGTAAGGTGAGCCTTTGTATTTACCATGAACTCACTTGATGTCACTTGGGTATTTTCTTTCTACCATCTTGGTCCAAAATGTATTTCCTTATAAACTGTATCATTTCCTGCCTAAGGCTGAAGCATCACTCCCTAGATTTTGCATGAATTAAAAAAGTAAAACAGAAGCGTCGTTACCATGCATTGACAGCTTCCGCCGCCTGCACGTCCATGTTGTCGTTTTTTTAACCGTCTTGTTGGCTGTGATGGTGTGATCGACCACCCGGCCAAGTGAAGCGAGAGAGGCCTGCCAAAGATCTGTCTGGCATCAGACTTGCTTCTCTACCGCTGAATGTGTCTCCACTGTGGAGGAGTAGAGACCTCGGGCCATTACTGTACCTTCAGCCTGACTTTCGCCTAATCTCTGCCTCTCAGGTGTGAATGACTTTGATTTAAGCAGCTACAGTGCCAGGCAGAGCCACCTTATTATATGCACATTCTCTCATATTTAAAGCGCTGTTTAAGCATGTACTAGTTAAATAAGTGTGAATGAACAACTATGAGAAATTATGTGATTATGTGTGTTTCATGAAAAGAAATAAGTGTGTATCTGTGTGTAAACATCACTTTTTACATTCTTATAAAGGTACAATGACTTCAACTGTTTTTATTAAATGTTTATCTATAGATGATATACTTGTATGTATAACATCAATCTATCAATATGTAGCTTATATATATTATTTATTTAATTGTTTGTTTAGGTCTTTTCTGCCATTTTCCAGTCACAAATTGAATTATTCTACCTCTATAATGATGATGCAAATTTCATTTTTAGCATTTAGTGACTTACAGTAATTACAGTGACTTACAGACTCAACATGATTTAAGAAAATGTGTGTTAGGGCCATGTTCAGGGGGCCCAACATTGGCAACTTGGCAGTGGTAAGGCTTACTAAACCAGTACCCTAACCACTGAGCTACCATTGGTCCAGTTTCCAGCCCTTATTGAGATGTGCGTAGTAGCTGACTCGATCTTGTGTCCATTCATGAGTTGATTTCATATTTAGATCAGCTTTGTGTACAGAGAGACATGACCTTATCATCATTATACCACGACCCTATTGAACAATAACCCATCATGGTTCGTGTAGGCATCCAGCTCAACCATCCAGTCATGCCACTAAAGCTATATTCAAGTTTAAGATACAAAGTATAAATACAATCCACTGAGAAATAAACTTTCTTGTGGCTGGGTTGTGCCTGACCCCTGACTCCAGTGTACTTCCCTTACTTCCCATGTACCAGATCTCCCCTCTTGGCTCTGCACTCCATCTCTCCTGCCCCTTGTCTCCCAGCTGCACACAGAGGAGTAATGGAGCAAGCTCTCTTCGGCAGTTAGCAATGACACAAATGTACTGCTTTTCAATTGTTCTAAGCAGCGAGATTATTCCACGGGGGGCTGAGCTGGGCAAACTTGCAACAGTTTAGTTCAAATTTATAGGAGTGGGAATGAATAAATCATAAATCCCCAAGTTACTACGACAACCCGTGACTCCTCCGTCACCTTTTTTGTGTTGGATCTTGCACCGCCAGGTCCCACAGGGCGGGGCATAGCTAGGCATTTAAAAGCTCTGTGTGCAGCTGAGAAGGAAAACAAACAGGTGGCTGAAACCTCAGCGGGCCTCAGACTGAGCTCCATTCCCAAGTCCCTCTCCCTTTCCTATCAAACAATAGTGCATGGACTGCAGCCTCTGCTTTCACTTCACGTCTCTCTTAATTATTCTCTTGTTATGTTTATCCACCTCAAAAGAGTTAGTGTCAGTTGTTCATTGACTTGCATGAGGCCGAGTTAAGTCAACATGCTTTCATATGCAATTTGCAGCTACAAATACCTGATAAGCATCTATTGATTTAAGGAGTTCAAATGTCTGACAGTGCTCTCTCCCAGAGACTCAAATAAATGAATTTAAAGTAAATGAGTGGTGAAATTTAATGAATGCTGATCCCTCCAGAGATGTGTACTGCATAATGGAATCCCAGTGCTGTAAAACCATCTATGTGATTGTCTCTGACATATTTGACACACTAAATAATTTAAGATCATTAAACAAAATAATGGTCATAAGATCATTCACAACAATAGTAAAAATAGCATTCTCTACAGTACCAAAACTTTAGATTGAGTATTTGCAGATACCACTTAAAATCTCATACCGTCATTTCTTCTCTGAAACATCTAAGATATAATAACATAGATTCCGAAGCACCATAGTTCAATTTACCATTATGTCATGGTTCTGCAGAACTTTTATACACAGCACATTTAGCAGGATTTTGATTTTATTTGTTAGAGCTGTGATTGCACTGCTCGAACATGTTTTTTTTGGGGAGCCTTCATCAACTTCTCCAACATTTTGAGCTCATCTGTTGAGCCTGTCCGACATCTGCCTATCAGATTCCACAGGGCACTCTCCATATTCATCAATTAGCCTGGGTTTATCCTGCCACTGTTTATTCCTTCCTAGGATGACTTTTGTTAGATATTGACCACTTCAGACTGGTAACCCCCCCCCCCCCACACACACACACACA
>JAOUQU010000007.1:2379166-2390766 GCA_028566735.1 Ammoglanis amapaensis
AATTTTATGGTTAAAACTAAAAATTCGACAATTTTTTTTCCAATATAAGACATACCCCGAAAGTAAGACATAGTGGGACTTTTGGGGATAAAAAGAAAGTAAGACACTGTCTTACTTTCGTGGAAACACGGTAGTCAAAAAACATGTCGAAAAATAGGTGAAACCCTATTAAAAAAATAAAAATCATTGTTGTCATTGCTGAGCATGCATATCTTGATGGACTAAAGTGTGGAATTAGCACATGCCTGTTGCTATCTCACTGTATGTTGGGAAAAAGCCCCCCCCCCTTACCCAATTGCACTGAAAATGCACAGCCAGTATGCATGAGCCTACCTGTATTGAATAGGAATAAATTGTAGGATTGCTATGGCAAATTCAGAACACACAGGGGGTGCAGATCCTCTGCACTACTATAAATGTAATGCAGTTTCTTGGATAAACATGTGCATACATACATCTTGCATACATAGTGTATGTGTTTGTATCAAATGTTGATATGACTCATAAAAATGTTTATACAAATCGGCAGTCAATGAAATAGAAAATTACAATTAAGAAAGTAATTATACATTTGTTTCAGAAGTCACGAACCATATCACACGTGAATGTGCTTTATCATCGCACATTGACTACTGCTATTATTGTAATGCTTCAGTTTCTGCAAGAACTGTTTACTCATGCAGAATAAAAACAGATATAGCTCAATAGAGAAGCGGCACTGAGTTGTTTTTAATTTAAATTGAGTCGAACAATGGCATATTATCCCAATGCGTAAAGTGAAACACACATTTATATACACACTAGTGAAGACACACTAGGGGACAGCAGTGAGAAACAGATGCCCAGCACGGTGGGCAGCCATAAACAATAACCACCACGGAACCTGGGGTGCAGTTAGGAGTTCAGTGCCTTGTTTTACGGCACTTTCACAAGCCCACTTCTTTATGCAAGGCAAGTTTATTTGGAAAGCACCTTTCATACACAGTGGCATTTCACAGTGATTCACATGGGGAAAAAACAAAAACATTCTATATAATACAATCCTTTAAACATTCCAGACATTTTCTAACCATTTGTTAATATTCTCTAACCACCAGGCTACAACTGATGAATGATGTTATTGACATTAAAGCTATACATTCACTTTGCAGATCTGACATACATTAACAGTAGTGAATCATTATTTAGAGAATAATCTATTCCTATTTCCTAAATAACTTTATTAAAATTAGTTGCTATAAGGCTACATTTAACACTCTTCTACATTCCTTTATCTATTTGTTCTGTTGAGCTAAACCTAGACTTTTCTTCATTACATTTTTCCTTCTCCATCCTTGTCTCTTTCTGTCTTTCTTTCTTTCACAGCCACATCTCATGGTGAGCAGCGAGCACCTTATATTGATCAACACAAACTTCCTAATAAATGAACTGAGAATGAGAGCTATGCTCGTGGGAGCCGGGTACGGCCCAGACTCCTCAAGCCAACATCAATTTTAATCAGCACCTTAATGAAGAGACTCCTCTCGGCTGGATGTCCATAACTCATGGTGCCGTGCCACCACCTCCACCGGCAGCATCAAATCTGTCTTAACTTCTATTTATTTTTCTTTCCGTGTAGACCTAATGCTCCTTCTGCCTAAATAAACTGCATATTAGTTAATGACAAGCTGCAACGATAACAAATTATTGTATGAAGCAAAAGTCTCCTTTTGCCAGGAGATCAAAACATGGAAGAGATAACATTTTGTAAATCATGTCTCAAATTAAATATTTTTTAAATAAACAACAGCAAGTTTGGAGCACTTTTTTCATCTATGCCAAATCTACTGTCTCTATTTTCTAGGTGGTTTATTTCATTTAATCAATACTTATCAAGTACTTATAATAAGTACATAACTTATTATACTAATTACTTATAGATATTAAACAGCTTGCCAGTTCCTAAATTACACAATAAAATCTTATTTTACTAACCTGTAAACAATATTCATAACCTGACAAAAGTACCTGGAAAAGTTTACTGATAAGATATGCTTCATAAATCCAGTGTGATGTTTGTATAAATCCTTCACAATGTCCTTTATTCACCCCTTGTGATCTTTTAGAAGTCCAGAACTCAAGACACTACTTATATTTAATATTTTAGGGTTATATTATTATTAATGAAATTAACCAAATTGGTCAAACATGATGTTAAAATTATATTTTATTGTTTGTGGCATCTGAATTCTCTCTCCAGCATCTGGTCCTCTCATGGCATGTATATAGAGGAATCCATCACCCTCCCCCAGGATTTGCATAATCTTCTCATAGAGGTGAGATGATGCCATTTTGGCTATTTGTTGCCTCATCTAGGGACTTCTACTGTCTTATCTTATTTGATATCTAAACTCAGCAGTGTGAAGAAACATCTGGGCAGCTTGTAGAAGTTGGAGATGTCCTGCTGAGGTAATCACTAACAGCACATCCACACTTTATATACACAAATCAGAACATTTTTATTTTTTTATCTTTATTTTCATGTGTGTATAATGTAAATCTCTGTGCTGTGTGTACTATTACTTACTACTATTTGTCTTGATTTATGTAACTTGCTCCTGAGGCCCTAATTTCCTTCAGGATTAATAAAGTACCTATCTATCTATCTATCTATCTATCTATCAAGTAAAACTAGAATATACGAATTTAAGTTCTATCTGTCAATATGTGTAATCTTTGCTATAATACTGCATTAAAGTTGCTGATACCCAGGATCATGAAAACTGTACCTCTGTACTATTACCCCCACTTATATTTACAAAAATAAATATATTTTGTTAAATGCTTGAGGACCCAGGTAACAGTACTTAAAAACCTCTTAGTGACCTTTGTATCATCAATATCATATTATGTAATTCCAGTTGGGTCTCTACTTATCTTATAAACACTCCAAGCCTTGTATCAATTTTCTCTAAACCAATAAAAACATATTTTGGTGTCAGAATATTGAGCTGTTTGAATTTCTGCCCCTTTGTGATGTCACAATGGATAATTTGCATAGAATTTATCTCTGGCTCCACCCAATTCTAACTTGTTTAAAAAGAAGTTTAAACATATACAACTTTCCTTATGCAAGATAAAGATACATTTTTGAAGACACCATAAAAGTATCCACCGCATATTCAAGTCTCCAGTAATGATAAAAGGAATAATAAATCTATCCCTAAACATGAACACTGAATAACGAAAGGAAGGATCAAGCTAAAGTTAAGGTTGGTACGATTGGATCAGCTTTTAAAGTGAAACTGTGAAAACAGCAAATAAAGTTGATAATGTAAAAAGTCATTAAAGCATAAAATGCAGCTGTTCAAAACAATTTGAATAAACCACTGGATTACAAAGATGGCTTTGAACTGCAAGATTCTGCATGGACACCCAAGCTGCATCAGAACATTTATATAAGATCCAAAGGCATTGCTGTCCAATCATCTAGTCAGCAAACAATTAAAATCTCAGTTTTCTCAGGTATGTATAAGTTTCATGTAATTCCCAATGCTGGCAGTTCATTTGCTGGATGCATGGCATTGCCACCTCATGGAAAGAAGGTCCTGGGTTTACTTTCCAGGTAGAGTGATCAGAGTTCTTGCTGCGTGGAGTTTAAACTTAACATAATCTGCAATCAAATGTCAAATGAAAAATATGAACCTCTCCATTTCTTTCATTTACATTTTTCATACAGATAATAATAATAATAATAATAATAATAATAATAATCATTCAACGGAATTAATCAAACTATGAAATAATTCAATGATTTCTTCTATGTCATGTTAGATTATTTTCTAAATGTGTGTGTGTGTGTGTGTGTGTGTGTGTGTGTGTGCGTGCGTGCGTGCGTGAGCGTGCGTGCGTGCGTGTGTGTGTGGGTGGGTGTGTGTGTGTGTGTGTGTGTGTGTGTGTGTGTTGTAGGGTATGTGAGCAGAAACATTTAAGGCCTTGCACATGGGGCATTCTTTGTATGGATGCTGAGTTTTGCTGTAGCCCTAAGGCAATGTCTGCTTGGTGTCTACATGTGTGCAACTGTCTGTCTGTGTGTGCCAGTGTATGTGTGCCAGTGTGTGTGTGTGTGTGTGTGTGTGTGTGTGTGTGTGTGTGTGTGTGTGTGTGTGTGTGTGTGTGTGTGTGTGTTTATGATTTAAAAAAGAGGGATTGATCAGAAGGATGGATAACCCAAGTTAAGTAGGTCTGGACAATAGCTGGGATAATGTTAAGTGCCACTTTAAGCCCAGTTAAATATTGCTAAAAATCTTTTCAACATGATCCATACATTTACAAATGTCTATACCTTTATACTTTAGCAGACAAATTTATCCACAACGGTTTGCAGTAAAATTACAGTATACAATCTGAGCAATAAAGTGTTAGAAGCTTTGCTTAAGGGCCAAACATCAGCAACCTAGCATTAGTGGGGCTTAAAAACAACAACCTTTTGAATACTAGTGCAGTAAGCATTACTAGTGGTAGCACTGTCACCTCACAGCAAGAAGATCATGTTTAATGTTCAAGATTCAATGCTCTCTCTGTGTTTGAGCTAGTTTGATTTGTAAACTGCCTATGCCGATGAAACTGAAAAGAAGTCACGTTAATGTAATACCAATCATCAATCTTTACAGACCTCGTAAGCTAGGCTGGCACTGCCCTTAGCATCAAAGTGGCATTTCATTTGGGAGTCTGTTGAACAGAAATATTCAACAAGCTTTAACATATTTGATTTGGAATAAACATGCATTTCTGATTTCTGACCTAATGTTCAAATGCTTTTTTTCTGCATTCAATATTTTTTTCTGAAAGATTTTCAAAAATATTTTATTTGTTTGTATCCCCCCCACATTTACAATAGCCCAAAGAGTTTGAAAGCCTAATTCATGTTTGGAACTAACAATAGCTTCAGGATATGAACTCACGCATGACTGAATGTGATTTTCTTCACTAAAGCGAGTCTTTGTTGTCAGTCAGACTGTAAATATTCCAAAATGTTTCTTTTACTCAAATTGAATTTATAAGACCAGTCACAAAAACACATGCTGAAGTTTGCTATTACAACATAGTCAATACAGAAAAGTAAATACTTTTAATATATTGAATAGTATGCATATTGAGAAATGTACTCAGCAAATTTCTAAAGAATGTCGAATGAATCGTCTTTTTTGCTGTTATATCAACTGAAGACATGCAGGCATCAGAATATCTTAGCTGCTTGCACTCCTAATTCCAGCTAAAGGTCATCAGCTCTGTGCTTGATCTTTAGATGTCTTTTGAATACAGCCATAAGAACATCAGTTGGGCAACACCTGGTTTTGAATCAGCACTAGGCCTGCACTGCCACTTGGGTCATGGCTGCTGTGGAGCGTTCACTGTTTCCAGAAGTTTCCATGCTGTTTAGAGACATATGGCTGGGCACGGTGTTGCATAACCTTTCTGAGCCCTTACCATCTGCCTGTATACCCAGGTGTGCCCATGCCGCCAGCCGCTATCTAAACTGGCCCTTGCCACTGGAGCACTGGCATTCAGCAATGCCCTGTTCTTGCTGCTGTCACTGATCTCCGATCTGCTGGTCGCACCGCCATTACCATCTTACAGCAAAAGACTATGGACTGTTAAAATTAGATGTACTTGGAAGTGCAATAAAATTTCAATATTTAATTTATTTAAGTTAGTTAAAATGACATAAGACATAAATTACCTTGCTCTTCGAATGATCCGTAAAGATTTGATGCCTTGATTGGAATGTGTACTGCCACTCTGGGTAAGCCAGATCCAGTGCAATTCTGGGCAGGATGAAGCAGTGGTTAAACATTAAAACGAACAAAAAATGAGGGAATAATTACAGAAATCATTAACATTTTTTAACAACAAAGCTTTTAAAACATCATACTACAAACAATCATTTTCTTTGTTGAAAAAAAGTACTGGAAATTATATGTGTCCAAGTAATACTATAAGTGGTAAAAAATTATTATCCAGAAAAAACTATCATATACCTTTCTTAGACCACTTTTAAAAGATTGTTGTCTAGACAACACAATTTGGGCCTTGTAAAACTTTTACACATTTACCTGTGTCTAACATAAAATGTTAGTTACTGAGTAATATATCCCACCCACTTACCGACACCATGATGCAGAGCTAATCAGCATCATTAACTTTACCTCAGTCATGTGGTTCTAATGTTATGCCTGGTCAATATTTACACTTGTTTATATGGTTATTATTACTTATAATAATAATAATAATAATAATAATAATAATAATAATAATTATTATTATTATTATTATTATTATTGTTATTATTATTATTATTATTATTATTATTACATGATTATAACAAATTAAAAAATATGTATTCAATATTACACATAGCATCTAATAGGAATAAACAATCATTCGTATGTATTTGTAAAATACGTAATGCATTTTTTACATTCTTTGATTACACTTAACAATGTATTGTTTCCATGTTTTCTTACAGGACATGGGATGCTCATGGAGGCTTGTATAAATATTGAGTGTAAGCTTGTTGCACTAACATGGCACCGCGATTTATCTGCCAGGAACAGGAAGATGAGTACACATGAAGATTGTGAGGCAAGAGATGACTGCTGTTTGATCACCCATCAGGTGTCAGCAGTGGCTCACAAACACAGCGATGGGCTTCGGCTCTTATTTTTGTTTGACACTTGCCTCTTCAAAGCCCCTTCACCACTCACTGGCACTCATTTAAATGGAAAACTTTCTGATGCCAATGTTGCCTCTAGAAACTCCCACTGACATGGGACAGTTTCCTAATAAATAAATAGATAAAAGCATAGCATCAAAATTTAACGTGCTTTTTTGTATGTGCTTTTTTTTTCTTTTTTGACGCCACGTCTGTGCATGATTGTGAATATGATTAATGAAGAGATCTGCAGTGTAAAGTGGAGGCTGTCTAAGGATTTGAGATGCTTTACACCTCTACATTAATTAAGAATATTCAGAGGGTAAAGCCCAAGATGAAAAATGAGTTGGGATTTAATAGGACTTGCGCATTGTGTCGTTTAACTAATAATATAGAGAGTATCTATTTTTTTATATCTACAATAAAGAATGGTTTATTAACTTTCAGGTTTAAGAAATGTATGCTACATGCAACAATATCAGAATTAGCAACCTGTCTATGTTTGTCTGCAACACCCTTCAGTATAAATGAATAACCTTAACTCCACAAGTAAACTTTAGCGGAACTGAAAAGCACTATCTACTCCCCACATATATTCAGAGCTGGTAAATGTTAGGCCGCCTGCTGCATCGTACTCCATATCACTTGGCCTGTTATGAAAAATAGTTTGCTATTTTGGAACCCCCTGGCAGCCATAGTGGATCACCACAGACCCCAAGCTCATTTATCTTTTGTCAGAGATGAAGCCAAACTAACGCCATCTCCCGAAGCGACTAAAGAATGAGGAGGGACGGAGGGAGGTAAAAATAAACCAGCACCGTGCAGGTAACTACACAGAGAAGTCACATCACAAGTATGTGTGGCTTTTTAAAAGTGGAACTCTGTTGCTCTATTAGGACATTAAACACTTTTTGTTCTCGGCCAACCTGATTACACTCCTCTCTCCAAAAGTAAGTTTGGAAGACAACTATAAAGTTGTTAGAGCCTGTTAGACAGTGTGCACTAAAACATGATAAGCTTAGACAAAGCAAAGAAAAAATTACATAATGATATAATCATTAACTTAATTTCTTTTTAACGCTAGTCTTGGGTTAAATTTTAATATAATATGTGTGACAATTGCTTTTTTTATAATTGCAAAAAAATAAAATAAACCATTGAGTCACTTCAATTTCTGTATTAATTACATCTAATAAATGGCTCCTATATATTGTATATATCTAATATTTATCTAATTTCTTTTTCAAGTCAAAATAATAAACACCATTAACAGTTTGATGCTCAAAATAAATGTAAATTAAATACAATGCAATTTAATATATAAACACTTTCAATCAAATTAATGTTGAGTTTGGCCTGTTTTGTTGGGTCATGTTTACCTTCAAGTGTTTTACTCCTATAAATGTCTTTGAAAAACTTGAAAGCCACGCGCAATTTTGCCCTAGAGGCAACAAAACAGATGATGCTTTACAACTGGGACTAGTTTTTGCTCATGACGGTGACTTCTACTGACAAACAGAAGGTTTATTATGCCAATAAGTCATCCATGTGTCATGCATACCCAAAACATCGTCTCACACACAGATGTGCATTACGCTATTTATTAATATTTATATGATTAATGTAAATCATTGTGTTTTAGAGTACTACTCTTCGTGATTGTATACAGTAAATATACAAAATATTATAAAATACATAAATACATTGTAGATGTATTTGTGCTCTCCTCAACCCTTATTTTATTTTGTCAGGATGCTTAATTTATGTAAGGAAATGCATGTTTATGTTTCAGCATTATAGCCCACAAGTTTATCTCATCACTGAGATTGTTAGGGATTGAGGTTAAAGGGACTCTTTAAATGCCACGACACACCCACACCACAGACGGACACTGGAACTGGCTGAACTTAAACCAAGGTTTTAATAAACAGAACTTAAATGATGCGCATACAGAGATAGAAACTAACAGCAACAGAAAACAACAACAGAAACAGAAACAATGATCTAGCCCTGATTGCTGGGGAAGACAGGTTTAAATACAAGGAGTAATCCCCAGCAATTGCACTCAGGTGCGCTTCGTCAGGGTATGACGACCAAAGGGGGCGTGACAACCAGAGGGGGCGTGACCAGAGGCAGAACAGTTTGTGTGTGGGGAAACACGGTTCCTCACAGTAATGTTTATTATGTTCCACATAATCAAATAACACAATGTTTACCCATGCTTATATGTACAACAGTCACTGAATATTGTTTATATAATATTACACACATCCAGAATTCCTCTGTCGACTTACTCACTGTAATAGAGTAACCAGAGTGTCATTTGTATATCTGTATATGTATCTGTATATGTTAGATATTTACAAACATTTATTACCCTCTACAAACCTTTACTAACCTCCATAAATCTCTACAAATCTTTATTAACCTCATTAAATTTCTATAAACATTTACTAACCTCTATAAATATCTACAAACCTTTACTAACCTCGACAAACCTTTACTAACCTCTACAAACATTTACTAATCTCTATAAACCTCTGCAAATCTTTAATGGTTTCTATAAACCTTTATAAACTTTTACTAATCTCTACTTAACTTTACAAAACTTTTCCAAACTTTTACATGTGGTACAAGATAACAACACATAAAGCCAACAACAAAATTGTTGGTACCCATCTCTTATTCATCAAATGAGCTTTGCACTCTCCAAGTTCCCTTACTGGCTTGATCCTACACCTCCTCTCATACTTAAAATCTTCATTTATCTTCTGATTTTCTGTTTTCAGTGTCTGTATCTCTTTTGATATGTTGCTATATGCTGGGCTTACTTTATATTTTTTTATATAGAAATAATGTATCTTACCAAAACCTTCAGTATTTAAAATTAATACTCACCAGTTTTGTTCAACAACAGCCATTATGCTTTGTTGAATCTCATTTCTGTTTTGCTTTTTCTTCTTTGCTTTACTGGAATGTCTTCCTGTTTAAGATAATAAATAAAACAGTAGTAAGCAGTAATCACATGAAATTCTATTTACAGCTCAAGCCCTGGCTGTTTCACATATATTAGCGGCACAAATTATATTAGCAGTGATTCGTATATATTTAGGCAGAAGATATAAGATTTCTCATGAATGATCCAGATACTCCACATATCACCAAAAGTATAATTCATCTGCCTTTGTTAACATGTTTACGTTTACATTTTCAGCATTTTGTACATGAGCTAAAATGTGAAAATGAGCCACCCCAGCACCTTCGAATTTGTGTTAGTCACAATTAAATGAACACTGATAGTAAAAATTGTGAACCTGGCAACTCAGATTCTGAATCTAAGGTAAGTATTTCATGCTCGGACTTGTCTTGGGGGTTTGTTATACAGCTGAACTGAGGCAGATATCTGATCACGTCTGCTAGAAATGAATACAGTTAGTTTCTAGAAGACAACACTAGTAGAACAAAATAATAAAAGACTTCAATTTAAAAAAGGACACGTTATCTCTTGAAGAAGCTTCCTTCCTTTTTATTGTCAGAATGACTCATTTGATCTAATCTGTTCTTCCAACCCTGACCAAGGTGACCAAGGGTCTTCTCATTGTTCAGCTTTTACAATATTAAATAGTGCATCTAAGCTCGAGCTTTAATGTGCATATTATTTTTATTATTTACATAAGTCCTACGTGCTGTTAATCCAAAGGCAGGTTATTTTTTCATGTTTCCTCATGTGCCCAAGTCTTTAAATTTTAACATTCTTACTCCATTTTAACATTCATACTTTCTCCCCCAATGAATTTTATCAAACTGACAAACAAGGCTGGGCAAACCCCAATCAGGACGGCAGTGCAGTCTATGTTGGAAAAAAATAGGTACTCCCATGGGCCAGCATCAGAAAGAGGATCAGCTTAACGTTGGACTGACCTGTGCCCCAGTATTTACTTGTAACTCATCTGGGGCAGTTAATCTAGACACCCCCACATCCCTTTTAAACTTCTCAACAACCTTCCTCATTACCAGCAATCCTTAACCTAATTAAACGTTCAACTCTTTCTACCCATTCATCATAGTGATTACTTATCTTAATACTAGGTTCCCAAAACACCATTTGTTTGTTTATGGTTTCCTTTATTTCTGGCTGTTTAATCGAAATCAGTTTTTGTTTAAGATCCAAACTGTCCAGCGTTGCTTGGTGGGAAAGTCCCAAGGGCATTTACTCTGAAACTACTTAGATTAATCAAGAGTGTCATTGAGTTTCAGAAACCAAATCTAGCACATATAAAGAAAAAACTCTTTCGCCTTTCTTTAATGGAATGCTCAAGGCTGATGGTTATAACACGTTTTGAACATGAATCTAAAATGTATTGGTAATGCTGTAAGTTTTAGAAATGAGTGAATCAATCCAATATTTTACACTTAGAATTACTGAAATAAATTATGATTTAGACATAAACCACAGAGCTATTTTCTGTTTTATTGGGATCTGTTTCCAGCCAGTGTTTGGTGATATTTTGACAGATGACCAGTCCACTGTAATCTTATTTGCACTGGTAAACAGCTGCCTTAGAGTTCAGGAAATTACATTTTCTTTCATATAATGACATTATCACCTCTAGTAAATGAAATATCTGTATTAAAAAAACTCACACAGAACAGGTTGGAGGTGTATTATTTAACTGAAAACATCATTTTAATCAAACACCAAACACTTCTAGTCTAAGGACAACCAAGTTCACTGGTGTTGGCTTACACAATGCTATTATATGATCAGTACGAAATCAGTATTCCACTATCTAAACCATTTACGTATTGTCCGTTTTGGTTGTTTATATCGACATTAATTCAGTCCTGTTTTATGTAAAACAAAGTTTTAAAAACTATAATAACAATAATGGCAGAAACAATATTT
>JAOUQU010000007.1:2407821-2421095 GCA_028566735.1 Ammoglanis amapaensis
GTGTGTGTGTGTGTGTGTGTGTGTGTGTGTGTGTGCGTGCGTGCGTGCGTGCGTGCGTGCGTGCGTGCGCGTGTGCGTGCGTGTGTGCGCGTGTGTGTGTGTGCAGTAAAGAGACTGGCCGGACACCAGGTGCTCATGTAGATGTAGAGCATTTTTCCCTGTGGCGTGATAAATTGGAGCACATAAAGAGGGTATTCATCCAAAAAACTACAGTATGCCTCGTGTGTCCCTCTGTGAAGACAGAGCTGAAAAAAAACTGCTGAAATAAATTCGCTTAATTAATCAGCAGCTAGCTCATCATGACTGACAAACAACGTCAGTCTCAAACCTTGCTCACATTTTATGATTTTAATGTTATCATTTTCTGTATTCCCTTATGGATATTTTTATTGGCACCATATTATAGATATTAACTAAAAAACTAATTTCTCAACTAATGCTTTAGTCATTCGAAATGTACAATGATACCAAACTGCAACAATTATTGTTAGAAACAAAGCAACATGCCAAATAAGATTCATAAAATATTATGCCAAGATAGCCAACAAGCTGTTGAAAGATTAACTTTCACATTTTCAATTGTTTCTGATAAATGTTTGTACATATATTTTTCATTATTCCTTGAATAAAAGAATAAATAAAGTTTTCACCAGCAGTCTCAGTTCTCTGTGCAGATAAAGACTATGAGAAGGGGGTGGTGGTGGTGGTGAATTCTCAGTGGGAGATTTTGCCTGCAGTAAGACACAGGTGGATGAAGCCAGGAGCAGGGTCACAGTAAAGATTTATATTATGTACAAAGTAAAGAACAAGAAGAAAAATGGCCATTCGCTGCATGCTTGCATTGAAGCGAGTAAAACAGCTGTTCACAGCGCAAGAAGAAGTGGTCAGGTACGACAAGGGCCTGAAAATAATAATCATAGGCCCATCTGCTGACCTGGGACAGCATGGCCCCAGGGCCTCAGGCACGGTGCCCTCCGTATGTAGCTCAGCCTCAAATCTGAGGAACACGTTCAGCCCGAGTGAGGCCACTCGTGCACTGCTGACACCAAACCACATGCTCCCATTCTGCTGTTTCTCTCAGACAACGACAAAGACTAGGCTAACACCTAGACTACTGAGTACATTTCAGATGCACAACTGATTGATGCTTATGCCACATGTTTTACCAGTGCTGGACAAATCTTTAAAACTGCACTTAACTTAATTATACCACAGTTATACTGCATGTGGAAAACAATAAACAATTTGGACAATTCATTACAAACATTACAATACATTTGCATATTTACATTTTAAGCATTAAGCAGACACCATTACCCAAAGCGAGTTATAGTTACAATAAAACACCATTTTTAACATTTGATGGTTATAGACTTTGTTCAGAGGCCCGGCAGTGGCAACTTGGCGGTAGTGGGGCTTGAACCAGCAACTGTTAAAAAGAAAAAAGTACTAATTACCAAGGAATTATTATTTAATTCCAGCTTTTATTAGTTCAGAAAAGCTTAAATCCCCTTTCCAATATGCCATTTTATAAAATAGAAAATAAATTGTGATTTTGTCACATTCCTCTTTCAAGGACCACATGCTAGAGCCTTTCAGTTTAAACATCCTTTTTTGATTGGTTCTATTATTAATTATCCACAGCTGCACCTTATTTAAAAGGTAATGCTTACAGCAGGAGTCTCAAACCCTTCCTCAAAGGGCCGGTGTGGCTGCTAGATTTTTATTCCAATCAGATCAGAACGCACTAAATTTCACTAGTTTAGTTAGTCTCATTTAAACAGCTGATCATGTGACCTACTGTGTTGTTTCGAACAAAAACCAGCAGCCACACCGGCCCTTTACAGATCCGGTTTGAGACCTGTGGCTTAGAGCATTTAAAAGTTAGCTGTGCATACTGCATTAGGGATTATTTTGGTTCGTCTTGGTCAGAGCAGTTTGTTATTAACACATTTTTGTTTGGTTTGTTGGGTCAGTTTATAAGCAAAACTACAAGAAATTGGTAGCCAACCAAGTCAATTGAGAATAATTTAGTTGCTTTGTTGTGTATGTTTTTAAAACCAACTATTATCACTGAAATTGTAATGATAGCAATTTGACATGCATTCTGTTGTCTTCTGTAAAGTCGAAATATAAAAAGATTTAAACGGATATATCATTTGCTACTATTATAAAATATTTAATAATATTTTCATTCATCCATTTACTGCCTATTTTGAAGGTAAGAAATAGTGGGAGGAAACTAAAGCACCACAAACAAAATCAAGGTGAACATGAAAACATCACAAAGAAAGAACCCTCTGTCCAGCACATGTTTTTGTACAGATATAGCATCCATGTGTCACAACTCAGAGTCACTTTAATATTTTTGTATGTTAGTGAATTAAAAGGCTTGCTTCCACATAAAATAAGAAACTGCATAAAAGCAGTGAGTCTACAGGCTGATATTTCCAAAAGCCAAACTTGTTCAATTTAATCATTTATTTGTTGCCTCATAGCAATGTATGATTGGTAGCATTAATGAAAAGCTGGGATTAAAACATTTATCACATTATCAGTTGTATAAGTGATTTCCCCTTCACACATCCTTAATGGTTTCTCCTGCAGCAGAATCAATAATGTGTTAGACTATAATTGACTGATGAGCCAACCAAAGGGATAGAAAAGTCGAATCATAATTACGTATGATGAAAACTATGAGCTGTATAAAGTATAAAGCCGAACATTGTTTAAGATGGAAGAAGCCAAATGTATGGAGGCAAAGGACCATACGATCATGTTTTTTCACTTTCCTTTGAACCCACTTAACAGACACACTGACGGCCCTTGCTGTAACCCATCCTGACTAATTACCAGTTCCGCAGCTCCACAAAGATGAGTTCTTCATCCTGGCATCTGCTGCGAGAAAAGCCCCATTATTTTAGCACTGAGCAAGGGCATTGCCACTGCTGCTACTCTTTTACGGTAAAGACATGAAGAACACACAAGCCATAAATCATGGCCATACAGGAGAGGTGCATGATCGCTCGATTCTGAAGCGAGAGTCACTGTAGTAGATTGTATATAATGTAGAGTAATATTTATAACAAAATGACAATTTAAAAAAAAAACAGATATGAATATGCTTTCTCCAAGAATTTTACTTTACTTTTCTAGTTTACTTTACTTTACTTTACTTAATTTTACAGCTTGTTTTAAGGGATTGATGTTTTCCTAATACAGTCTGCTTTTTAATCATGTTACAATATATGTATTTGGTTTTGGATTGAAAGGCTGCAAACTTTGTCATAATACAAAATAGCTTATCACCGGTAGATGCATGATATCATCCAGAGAATGTTGTTCCACAGTTTAATTATGATTGAGATACATTCTACTTCACCCAGCCTAGTTATGTTTAGATGCTTGCCCATGAGCTTGCACTAACATTGCTTTCTAAAGGCCGTTTTGCTCTCAGCAACTTTCTTGTGTTATGATGCTTTGCTGAGGCCAAAAGATTTGTATGTACCAGGGAAGCAAAGCCAAATGTATCATGTGTTAGGGTCTTTTATTTGAGAAATGTTAAATCTGCTGTACATGTATAGTATTTTTTTACATTTATGAGATGGTCTCAAGGCAACTTTACAGAATCCAGGACCAGCAGGCAAAAACATGCTGAGAAGGCCAAATGAAATGATTACAGAAAGAAACTTTGGTGATAAGCCAGATTTGGCATCCACGTTAGGTGGCATGAAAATAATTTTGATTAAATATGATTTAAACAAATCAAACAAAGACAGAATTAATTTGCAAGGGAACAACTTGTGTCTGCTAGTCTAATGATTTGTTTAATTGCTAATACATCATTAAAGAAACTAAATGGTGTTTTTGTTTTTACACCTAGACGTTACTGGATGAATGTAAACTGAAACCAGAACACAGATTACATTTTTGCACCAATAGATGGACCAACTCGATTTCAATTACAAATATATGGTCTGGAACTGATTGTGGGCGAGAACGCAAAATGATTATATGCAAGCGCTGAGTTAAAGAATATTGATTAATCCATTAGCTACCAAAATGTTAACTGACCTGTGAACCACCTGTTTTCATGAAAGAATATCTGAAAGCAACCAATCCAGAAATGTGATTGGTCTTTGTTTCAATCTGAGACCAACTAATTAAACTAGTGAAATCAGGTGTGTTCAAATCAGATTGAAATAAAATCCTGCAGCCACACCAGACCTTTGAGGGTCAGCTTGAGAATCCTGATGTAACACAAAACAAGTTAACAAACAAAGAAAATCTGGAATGAAGGAAAGAGAGAAATCAATAATAAAATAAATATTCCAAAAAAGAGACCTAAAATCTTATTTTTTTTTAAATTACAGGTAAAATAGCTTTTGATGCTGTACTCAGCCTGGTCTGATTTTCTTCTCGCAAAATAAACACATTTCTCAAAATAAACATTATATTGTCCATTCGAAGGTC
This sequence comes from Ammoglanis amapaensis, assembly GCA_028566735.1. Classification (NCBI taxonomy): domain Eukaryota; kingdom Metazoa; phylum Chordata; class Actinopteri; order Siluriformes; family Trichomycteridae; genus Ammoglanis; species Ammoglanis amapaensis. Next base: position 2,412,295 of record JAOUQU010000007.1, read on the forward strand.
ATGAAGCATATCATTGACTTGAATGAACATTTTTATATTAAAAATGCGCTTTACACAGATTTTTAAATTTATTGCAGTAATGCAGTGAAAGTTTTTACATCTTTTAAATAAACTTGGCATACACGGAATGATCATCCCAAAAATCAAAACGCTATTATCCCCACACCTTAACCCCCTTTTGGGAAGGTTATCTGTTATTAATTTATTATTTGTATTTTTATTGAATTTTCAATTGAACATTAGGTCCAGTATTAAGTACATTATAATTTGAACAGTATAAAATTGAACGATTATGTCCTCTTATTGGGTTAATGTCTGTTTGGTCATTTGTATTTGTCTGCATGTGTTGAGTTGTCTCAAGCTTTCACAAATGTACAGAGGCTAGACAGTCTAAATTGTGGGAGTAACCATAAGTCACATAAGTCGTATACTGAGATTAACCACTGTCCTGGTCTATTGTTCATGACAAAAAACAGGTAAATTAAATGAAAGTCATAAAAATTTATTGTTAAGCATTTTAATGTGTGCAATTTTAGCTTTAGTTAAGCAGTAGAGGTTGTGTCATCAGTGTATGTTTAATTGGTGAACAGCGTATTGTGTATAACATAACAGGGAGACTATTACATAACCTCAAATCCAAAAGTCTAGATGCCCTTCATCCTCTGGAATTTACAGTGTAACACAAGAAAAAATGAGGATTAAGTGAGGATAAAAAAGGTAAACATATCATCGTCATCTCTGCTTTAATGCTGACTTTTACAAATGATTCTTATGCAGTGAGCCATTAATTTTGTAAGCAGGTGTCAGTGATGATAAGATTGGTGCAAATTGTTCGCACCAAAGAAAACAACAACTTTGCTGAGGTTCCCACTTTTTTGACAAAGCTTCTTAGAACGCATAGGTGAATTTTAATATAATCAATTTAACTTCACAAAACTTATAATTCCGCTACAAAGTGGGCAAGTCAGCACAGTCTCTGTCAATACTCTGTGCTCTGGAGTAGCGGGGTAAAGTGTTTTGTAAATCCTTGCACTTCATCACACACAGAGTTCACTCTTCCTGAGCCCATCATAATGCTTTGCAAGTTTTATAATAGAGAAGAGAATGAAAACATTACACAATAGCTTTTTTTTTAAATGATCCACACTGCAAAATGCAACAGACAGAAGTAGAAAATTATGTGCCAGCAATTTCCTGACATATTGAGGAGGTAAGTGCATTTTAACTAGCTGCCACAGTTGTGCTGCATTTTGCTTTTAATTTTAATGGTTTGTTTAACTTTCTTTATTCTTCAGTGCTGACTCTGGTTGAAATATGGGGGAATTGTGTAAAGCATAAATTGTTAATAGAGAGTACCTATTTGCTAGTATTCCCCAGTTTACCATCAATATATGTATGATGTGTTCAAAAAGCTGCAGCTTTAAAACTATTATGAGATAACAAAAGATAAGACCTCAATATCTCTTATATCTTATCTTAAAAGCAGATAATTAAGTGGTGGAACTGATGTTCAAGTCCCAACATTTTTGTATGTTTTTCCTTTTCCTTTACATCACCCAAAACATGCACTGGTTATTTGTATTTAATACTTACTGTTCTAAACTGTCACTAAGTTCCAAGTGTTTATTCATATCAAAACATAATGATGGGATTACAACCCCAGATATGCACCCCTACGTGGGGACAGGTATTATAAAATAAACATTTTAAAAATTAATAATATATCAATTAATAAAATTCCTGGCACTGCTTAAAAGTTTTAGCATTAATATATAAATTTCACTATATGGGTTTTTGAATACACATGGCTTTATTACTACAATTAGTAAATGAAAGAAATGTGTCGTGTGGTTTGACATGCATTGGAATGACATTGAAGAGGGTACAGTAAATACAATCATTTTCTGTTTTAATACTGCATAAACAAACTATAAAAACAAAAGGAATGTCATTGTTTTATGTCATAGTTTTTTAAAGCATATAAAGCATGCATAAAAAAAACACTATATACATATTCGATGTACATTTGCTCACCTGCGTTGACTCACATATGAGCTTAAACGACATCCCGTTCTTGATCCATAGGGTTCAATATGACGTTGGTCCACCCTTTGCAGCAAGAACAGCTTCAACTCATTGACAATCCAACACAATGGGCAGCACATTTTATAAGTGTTCATTAACTTATAAATACAGCATAGAGAATAAAGTTCTAAAGTTAAAACCAAGCACATCATTGTTTTGGTTGGGAAATTCACAATAATCAGAATTGGACTTTATTCGCCAAGTATGCGATACATACAAGGAATTAGTTTTTGGTTGCAGTAGCTCACAGTGCACAATAACTGACATTACAAAAAATTAAATAGAATAAAATTACATTAACAATAAAATTAAAAACATAACAAGTTTGATGTGGAGCGTGACCATTGGATCCAAAATGGATCTCCTTGAAAAGTTTTACCTCTCCAATGTACCAATGTGCCACAAACACTCAGCTGATATCACCAACCATTCCCATTTTATTTAGGCATATCTATATAAACACGCCTATTAAATAAAATTAAATAGTATCTTGTATTAATTTAATATTTTCTGTACATATGCAAGTTTATTGTCTACATAGTTTTGTCTGTATATTGTATTATTTATGAAAATATGTTAAATAATAATGTATTTTGCATAAAGTTAAATTCAACAAATTATAATATATAAAAATAAATAACTAATCCATGCACAAAGTGCTCCGTTTCAAATGCGACCAATGCAACAATTGTGCAATTTTAATGATCAAATACAACATTTTGGCTTCACTGTGTTCTTTTAACCTAAATGTGGCACATTTACATGTGCATGTAACCATATTAGAATCTCAGTGATCTTGTCGGCTGCCTTATAACACACAGGTATAGAGAGGCATGGCACGTAGGCGGAGGAATGTTCTCCAGATTGCCTGAGGCATGAATTAGTTTCCACCTGCCCTCTTCTGTTATACATTTAGCACCTCTCTCTCTAGGTAATGGCAGCTGGTTAGAGCCAGAGGCTAAAATAACTAGCCCTTTATGTTCACCCAGTTTGTTTTGAAGGGTGAGAGTGGAGGCAGCATGGATAATTTCACTAGGTTAACTACTCTGACCTAAAGGTAATTGTCATAAAAAAAATTGCATCGTCGCCAGCATTTCATTCTCCTCTTCATTTTCTCCTTTAATGTGGACTCTGGTTTCAATAGGCATGTTCATTTTAGACAGGCAGCCCCTGGGAAAATATGCAGTCACATTAAGTTCAACACCATTCAGAAGAGTTCATTGAGAATGATAAATGAAGTGCATCTCAAACATCTTTTCAGTAAAATTATATAATTATGTACATCATAATCAGTGAAACCGCAATGATCCATCTTTATTTGTCAGGAGAGGGGTAATCACAAACCATTATTAAATCTGATATATTACTAGCATTGGTTGGAAAAAGCTGTAATTTAATAAACATTACTAAACATGCATTAACTGTAATTACATTTCAGCATATGACATCTCATATTAAGTAAGGTTTGAATCAGGTTCTCTGGGATTCTAGTGTTGTATAGCACCTATCCTGGCTTTATTAAATGTCTAAAATATGACCTCAAATCAGAAAAAAAACGTCAGGGGAATAAATACAAATAATAAAAATGCAGAGATCTTTTCATTTACTTTAACTAGTTTAATCTATATGAAGAGAATGTTCCATAATTTGTCTGATGAACTTTATTACATTTATTAATAAACATTTCAGACATTAAATCATTCAACATTTTGTAATGTTACCATTCCTTTTCACTAAGCTTAACTAAAATAGTTTGGCCCTAAAGATTCCAAAAGATTTTTGCTATAGAAATTGGGCAGTTGTGAACTGATTGGGCGAGACCTGGGCCTGTGATTGGAAGATTGCAGGTCAACAAGTCTTGACTGAAGTTCATTTGAGCAAGGCACCCAACCCTAAACATGAATTATATTGGGTTAAAACCCACAAATATGCATACTGTCCAAACATTTTATGATTTGGCTTTGTAAATGAATTTAGTCTTATCATCACTGCATGTTCTTTCCTTTTTCCCTCTAGCTAGTGAATGTTTGCACTCTTAGTCCTAAGACCCCTTTTGGATGTGTGATAAGAACAAGATTTCCTTTAGCTGCAGGAGCAGCACATTAGAGCACTCCAGCACATTGCCTAAGCCATGGCCTCTGAAAGCACCCTTAACTGCAAATGGGATTTGTATGTGAAAGCCCACAGCAAGATGCAGACAGAGCAACCTGAATTAGAGAATGCCTGGCTGCAGCCACAGCTGACTGAAGCCTTGACATTGCTTTGTACTAAATGATTGTTCTCCAGACAGCTAAGTGAGGTAGCACACTCACTCTACGTTGTTTGAAAGCCCAAAAGGATACGCTGCAGCATCATCAAAGTCCAGCAAGCCTTCCATGTGTCAGCCTGGGCTTACTCTTATCCACTGAGGGTGATGCCTCTGATCACTCTATTCAATCGATGGCATTTGAATAAAGGAATAAGAGATCAGGTCTGCAATATTTCAGAGCTGCGATGTTCTAGAGAAGGATGCGGCTGATCTTTGGCTTCGAATATGACAGACACGATACATCACAAGTTTACTCGCTCACTCACAAGTTAAAGTTGATATTAGCCTAAATAGGACACATCTGTTTGCTTCTGGTGGAGTCAAAGTTTGATTAATTCACAGGTCTTTTTTTATTTTTAGCTTCTGTATTTTAATGCATTGCTGTATTTTTGTATTTGTATAAATAATGTAAATGGTGCTGTTCCTTTGCTGCGGAAAGCACATGGATAGACGGTAAACATAAAACGACGAACCCAGACCATGCTGTGTTCTTCAGCTCTGTCTACTGTAACAGTATGTTTTATTTTCTCAATCTCCTTCAGATCCTCAAAGAGAATCACAGGAGAATTTCTTTTTCATAGCTGAAATTTTCAAAGAGAAAATTAGGCTTCTCCCCTCCAGCTAAGTTCAAGGACAGGGCTGAACAACCTGGAGAAACACACAGTGGCTATGGCCTTGGCTCAAGATGGGAGGTGCATCTGGGGACCATTTCATGCCTGGGTTGAGCAAAGGCAGAGCTATAACCTTAAGCCCTTGTTTTGCTAGATCAATAAGAGTTGGATCAGAGAAAGCAGTTCACCTTTATAAAGCTCCTTTTACCGGTTGATGTGCTAGCATCTGACTTGACCGTGCTTGTTTAGATCTCTGGAAATGGGCATTAAGATTGCAAATAACTGCACTTTTCAGAACTTGCAGCATAGCTTTTTTTGTACTTTGCATCATGCATTGTGTCTTGTACAATCATGTCCCACAGTGGTGTGTAATTGCTAAGGATTTAAGCTTTGCCAAACTATTATTAGTGTAGAGATTAAAGTCCTTACCCTGCTCAGATGGTCAGTGCTTGAAGGCAATGTGTCACACTGCATGGGCACAAATGGTAGTCGAGCAATGCCTATCATAAACTAGGTGCAGACATTGCCAACTTTGGCTACAAGACACTATTTTGGGCTACAGATTTTAAACAATGACAGAAATGTATAAATACCATGTAGCCCTACCACTGATTGTCTGACAGGAGTGAATCCGTTTTTGCAAACATAATTTAGACTTATATCAATTCAAAATGTAAAAAATAAGTTAAATTCTAAAACTGAGTACATAAATTTAAAATAAAAACAGAACGGCTTATTTTTAAAACCCACATATCAAATATTTTAATAAAGTGGATCAACAGTATTTTCCTAAACACCCAGATACCAATCCCGCACATCAGGTTTTCACCTTTCAAGAAATTCTTGAGTCAAAACAGAAAAAAAATAATCTGATGCTAAGTTTTAAAGACTTTGTCCCATGTTATGGATACATGTATGTACCAGTGATATTTATGGTACATTAGGGTACATTTATGGCACCATTAATGGTCACGGAGTATTCAGAGATTATTCTTAAAAGAAAGTTAAAATTAAGATCACATATTACTTAAATACCATCACATCTTGAATGTTGTATGTACGCCATTAAATTTCATGACTTTATATAGACAGTATACTCCTAAATAACATTAATTTTAATTTTATTTTTATCTGTATTTTTTATATATGTGTAAATGTAAATCTCTGTACTGTGTGTACTATTACTTACTACTCTTTGTATTGATTTATGTAACTTGCTTCCTTCGGGATTAATAAAGTATCTATCTCTCTATTAAATAATATATTCATTATGATTACATAAACAGAAATGATTTTTTATTTTTTATGAATGTACTTTGCAATCCTGGTTACAATTACATTTAATAATGATCGTGTAATATGTGTGACACATACTTTAGTCATAGTACACATGTTTAGTTTATACAATTAAATTTTTTTATAGTAGACAGTGTTAAGTGGAATTGTGGAATATATAAACATTTTGAATATACTGTATATTTGTGTTTTGTAGATGTTTTTAGAAAGAGTTCTGAACAAACCAAAACAGCAATATTAATGTCTATAGGTCATATTCTTTCAGATAGAAAAAAATCCTCATTATCAGATTGTTTAGATTTCCCTGAACCCTTAAACTGCATCTGTAAACAAGTAATACAACCCAAACCCATTGTTGTATTGTGTGTAAATACAACAATGAAAAAACAAAGGTGCAACTGACTTAAGTATCAGACTTTTTGTTTTGTTTTGTGGTTGTACATTCATTTGTTTTAATATGAATAATATTACAATTATAAGCGAACCAAATTAAAATAACTTTTGCATCGGGGTCTAACAGAGACGGTGCTCTTCTAACCTAGTGAAAACCAAAATTGGTTTCATCACATTTTAACATATTATATTTAATAAATATATATATATATATATTATATTTATTACATTTTACCCAAAGTCATATAAGACAAATATACTATACCATTTATAAAGTATTATGAAAAAGCCAAAAAAAGACAATCATATAAAGTTATTTATTATCTATCATATTTATTTATTATTTTTTACATATCTATTTAATAATCTATGTCTGTTTATTATATATCATATTCATGGGTGTATGGTATATTTACATTTTTATGTTTTTATGTTTTAAGTTTGAAAAGATGACAGTGAATTAAAAACAACACATGCTTTATGTAAATACATAATCCAATCAATTTTTATAGTTTACTATGTAAAACCAGCATTTTTAAAACTTGACTGTGTTTAAGATAAAATAATATAAATATAGGCAGTACCAATTCAAATGTGCATTCATTAATAAAAATTCAATGAAACTAAATGCTGTATTTTTATTCACTCATCATAAATTAAAATATTAAAATAGCAAGATCTCATAATTAATATTGGGTCTATATCATTGGAAAAGCTTCATAAGTGCCATACGAACTGGCCACTTTTAGAAAAGGTGTGATCAATGAATAATACCAAGACCTGTAAAGCATAAAGCAAAATGAGAAATGAAGAAGAGTAAAGAAGACTGTAGTTATCTGTTTCCCTGCTGAAGTTTTTGGGTTAGAATAAAATAGTTGAGCGTCCTTGTAGAATATGGATGATAAATTGTCCCGGCTGTATTGATACTGTGGTTATGAATCTTTCAAAGATAATAGCATGGAAAAAAATATTTGAGAAAATATATCAACAAATGTTCTTATTTCATAACTGTTATTTTAACTATGTAATAAAAATAAACCATAAAATATTAGCAAAATGTCACTTTCAAATTTTTAACTGGTTGGCGCTATGGGTGGCACTCTCACCTAACAAAGAAGAAGGTCATGGGTTTAATCCCCAGTTGGGGTGGTCCATGCCCATTATGTGTTGAGTTTGCATGCTCTGGGTGTTCTTTTTTTTTTCTTTTACAGTCCAAAAAAACAACAACAAGCAGTTAGGTTAATTAAAAAAAAATAATAAAAAATTAAACATATCCTTGTGTAATGAAGAACCATTTACTGACATTAATATATTTTAATGGGTACAACATGACATAAAATCTCAATAAATAATTATTCTTGACAGCATTTTGTTTAAATAATTATTTTTAATTAAAGTAACTGAGAGGTACTAAGTGATCAAAAAGGCAATCAGCCAGATTTAGTCCCCCTGTGAACATTGTAGGTCAGAGCCTCTTCTCTTATGGTCCCATGGAACTGCATGTGAACACATGGCTGAACTTTGGCCCTCTGTACACCTGGGCACTGAAGCGCTGAACCGTTCTGACCCTTGTGCTGCAGTCCACTCCTTGGAGATGGTCAAATCAACAAAGGACGTATACAGGCCATTTGTTAGCACACTTTGCCATATCATCAGTCCTGTGAGAATCTAGAGACAAAGCCACACACCTTCATATTTCTATATACTTCTATGTATATAGATCAGGGGTCACCAACGTGGTACCCGCGTGCACCAGGTCGCCCGCGAGGACCTCATGAGTTTTTTTGCATATAAAATATTTTGCATATTGCATATTTATTTGTTTCCTACCTGTTAAATTATTATTGAAAATTATTGTGAGAAATCATTTACATGATCAGCATCTTAACATAGATGAATATTATTAATTATTAATAGTAACATGTAATTAAAGGTTATAAATTTGTGATTTCAAACTGTGATTTCAAATTTGTGTATCAAACTGAAAGCCCTTTGCAGTAGTAGGTACCCAAAAAGTAGCTCTCAGTTTCGAAAAGCTTGGTTACCCATGATTTAGATCAGGGGTCACCAACCTTTTTGAAGCTGCGGGCTACTTTTGGGGTACCAAC
>JAOUQU010000007.1:2458171-2476933 GCA_028566735.1 Ammoglanis amapaensis
TTTAGTGAAATGGTTGGTCGTTATCCGAATTGGACGCTATCAGGGGCGTTCGTTAACCGAGGTTCCACTGTATTATGGAATAGATCTATGTATTAAGCTGAAGTCTTTTTTGTGGCTGTTGCCAACATGTCGTATTTAAAGATCTTTAACACTACAATTATTCGTACTCTTTCATATCTGATTAAACATCTGAATGTTCCGTTTATTTTGGAATCGATTTTAACAGTGAGATTAGATCACCCTGCATGTTTAAGGTCTGGATACCCCTGTGCCCATTCAATAATGCATTTGATTGGGCATTAAGGCTTTTGTGTGTGTGCAGTGCTACTCTCTCTCTCTCTCTCTCTCTCTCTCTCTCTGTTCTGGTGTGTGTTTTACATCCTTTCAGTTTTACACTCATCACCTATTCTCTGCTCCTTTTTCTTGCACAGATAAATTGTTTACGCCCCATCAAAGATGCTTCCCTCTGGCTGAGCGGCAACATCCTGCTCCCTCCGGTGTTCTGTTCTCTTCTTTTCTTTCTCGTCTATCCTCCTTCCTCTACCCTTCCCTCATTTCTTCGTTCACCTCTTTTCTTCAGTGTTGGTTCGTTTCCCCCCTCTTGTACAGAACTATTGATTCTTATGTATAAAAATAAAAGTTCTACCTTCTATGTAAAACTAGATCTCCTCATACTTTGTCCCTGTTTTTCTTTCTTTTAAGCTGTCGTTTCATTTATGTGCTTGACCTTTTTAAGTGGCTATAATAAACGTATTATATCTTTGTTACCTTATGCAATTTTTTTTTGTTCTTTACCTTTAATTTGCTTTGTAAAGCATAGCGGTTTATATTGACAGTAGAACTGGCATTTAAATTGACACTTGGAAGGATTATAGTTATGTAGGTTGATTTATCTTTACAATACTTGATTTGATTTATAGTCATATAATTTAATTAATTTAAAGAAACATTATTTTAAATTAATTCTAATTAAGTTCACCCCATACTTTTTAAAAAACACATTTAAGAATGCTTCCTCTACATTTAACCCAATCCATGCAGTGAATCAAACATTTACACACACTAGTAAACACACACTAGAGGGCAGCAGTCAGTACACATACGCCGTATGGTGAGCAACCCTAGCCACAGCACCCAGGCAGCAGTAAAGGATTGCCTTGCTCAGGGGCTGGAATGTTGACAGGGCAACTTCTAATCGCAAGCTCAGTTTTCTAACCACAATGACTACCCCGAAAGCAATTGTATTTTACAACAGTAGTGACCTTCGAGTTTCTAGTCCTGCACTAACTCTTGAGCCAGCAGCCAGTAAACATAGCATGTATCAGATTCTATTAATCTGTATACACCATGACACATCAGCTAAACCAGTTATTAAATTTTGCATGCTCCTGTTTAGTGTAAAGGTTTAAATGAATCATATTACAGGAAAGAAGTTTAAATGTTTATAGTTTTTCAACATTTGACTATTAGTTATTTGACCAATCATTGTTTTGTGTTAATATACGCAAACTTACAATACATGTAACTTAATTTGATTCTGGTAACAATTATAGATATCAGAATTCATTACAAGATACTAAAAGTCCAGTACGTTGTTTGTTTTTGAAGTCATTTCTTAATGTAATTGACAGAGGGGTGTGTAAATGAACACTGTGCAAATTATATATTATTCTCTACTAGAGCATTTACAGATTAAGGGTCCATCAGCAGCAACCTGGCAGTGGTGATGATTTAATTGGTATCTTTCACATTATTAGTACTAGAACTGAATGATCTTGCTCCAAACCAAAACAAGCCACAGATTCGCACACTTATCTTGTCAGATATGATTCTGAATTTAGCCAGGTTATGTTATTTTGGTTTATACCAGTTATTGTTATGGTTATTGCCCTGGTATTTGTTTGTACCCGTTTACAGTTGGTGAGGATCATCTAAGGCAATTTTAATGACTGTCATGTATACATATACACTTGTACAGTACAGTGGAATTATTTATTTGCATATCACAGTTGACCGCAGATAATATGTAAAACACTCAGTCAAAAATAATATTAGTAGGTTTTTAAAATTATTGTATGTGTTAGTTTAATTAATGACATACACGTTAGAACTGTTTCCTAAAGCTTGGTGTTTGCAGCATAAGGTAATTACGCTGATTCATTTGAGTGCTTTTCTATTAACTTTAATATTTTTTTTTTTTTTATAACTTTTATGGTGTCAAAAGCTAATTGTTTGTGAGTGTTCTCATTTGGGTAAAACATGGGCAAAACATTTGCTGACCTCTAAATCAAAAATGAATGAATGAAATAATTAATAACAGGCGGCACGGTGGCTTAGTGATTAGCACTGTTACCTTACAGCAAGAAATCCCAGGTTTGGGTCACGGGGCAATCTGGGCCTTTTTGTGTGGAGCTTGCATGTTTTACCCCATGTCTGCATGGGTTTCTGTCATGTACATTGGTTTTCTACCATAGTCTAAAGGCAGGTTAATTAGAGATACTGAAATTGGTGAGTGCGTGCGCGTGTGTGTGTGTGTGTGTTCTCTCTGTACCTCTGTATCTCGCATCAGACTGGTTATGTTTCGTGTATCTAACCAGTTTGTCTTTTACCATGACCTTAAATAGGATTAAGCAATGGTAAAACTAGATAATGGATGGATGAATGAAATAATATAGTAGAAATGTTGGTGCCATGTGTGTTTCAAGCAAAAGGGCTCAAGTGTATGCATTTCCATTCTTCAATGATTAGTATCCCTCTACCTACCTACACACAAGCATGCACACACCTGCAAACATTTATTGACTGTAGAGGTTATTGAAGCACTGCTGTTTCTTTATTCCACTTTAAAAACATTGAAGTCGTATACTTGCAACACATTTGCGTACTAAACTATATCAACCATCAAGTTCCTTCTTTAGTAGCTGCTTCTCCACAGTGTCGTTTCAATATTTGTTCTGTTAATGTGCCGTTTTTACTGAGGTACAGTCTATCTTAAATTTACTAACACTCCACCTGACCTCCAGCTGTTCTTTCTCTTTTTCATCCCTTTGTCTTTCTCTAACATGCTGCCTGACTGTTCAGACCGTCTCTTCCAGCAACTTGAGAAAAACCGCATTCTTTCTAGTGAACTAAGACTGGCATTGAATGAGGACTAATGTAGTTATGTTGTATATCAAAAAATGTGTCTGTCCACACTCAGATTTAAATATACAACATTTTGTAAACTGTTTATGATCTGATAATGTTAATATATTAATTTTTTCATGCACGCTATAGATTTAGGCATGAATTAAACCAGCCTTTTAGCACTGTTTTTGCATGGATTGGGAAATTGTCTATGGGTTCATCAGCTAGTGATTGCTAATTAAATATTTTTGGTAAAATAACCTTTGTGTTTGTAATGTATGTGTTTGAAAGTTAAAAAGTATGTAAACAGTTAATGCACTGCATGCTCTGTTATGAATGTAATATACAGTTACTTGTGGTATTAATACAGTTTTCTAACACTTGATGTTCTAACAGAGAAACTATCACACGCTAAAGAAGAGAACCTCGATATGAACCAGATGTTGGAGCAGACTCTATTGGAGTTGAATAATATGTGAAAAGCATTTACACCAAATAATGTCTGCATTTTGTAACATTTGAGTGATACCCGTTTTTGAAATAATTACAAATTTTGTGCCTTTTTAAAAAAAAAAAAAAAACAAGGACTACATTTTGTCTGTTGATTTTAAGGTACTTCTCTGGTTTGTTTATTCACTTATGCACATACTTTGCTATTTCCGTAAGAAATAATAAAGTTCACTACAATTGCACTTGGGTCTTAATAATTCACATTGTAAAAGTGGACACAGTCTTAAGACAAGCTTAATGAAATTCTTTAAAATATGTATTTTATTTATCCACAGTTCTTATAGTGTACATTGATTCAGGATTCATTTGTACACTGGTGCTACTGTGAAGACTGGTGTGTAGCCTTTAGATAGCACATCTATTCTGTACACTTTAGCAATTTTGTTTCATTTTTTTTACTCTGTGCTAGTCATAGCTCTTGTCACAAAGGGTTTGATTTACAGTGTCTTATTTATTTTGCTTTTTTTTTTAAACATCTGCTCAATGCGAAATGCCAGACAGCATTATTTCTTCAAATACCTTTTTGCCCATATGTGCTCAACATGCCTTTATTTTGACGTGAAATTAAAAAACAATTGAATAATGATGTCCTATGACAGTCAGATTTGGTTGTGCCTCAAACATTTAAGCCATTTTAAATGTAGATGTGTCATATCTAAAATGTATAAAGCTATATATAAATAAAACAACATAATTTTAGATTATCTGAAGCCTGTGATTCATTTTTATGCATTTTTTGGTTTCATATTTAAAGATTTATTGCTTACTTTTTGTGGTTTCCATGGCTGTGGAATACTGGCCAAAATATGTATAACAGCCACATAAATATATTTGTCACTAAAACATGTCAGAATATAAAATTTGCATCATTAAATTAAAAAAAATTGTCATTGTTAATTCTCTTGGATCTTTTATTTGTAAAAGTATAACAATTTTACTGATTTTGTAAAACAGTGTTGTACATGCAACACAATCCAGTAGGTTCCATGACATTTTTTATTATTAAGACAAATGGTTTGGGAAATTATGAAGTAAGTAAAGCCAATCAAGAGTTCGTGATTGCTTATAAAAGACAATCAAGAGTTCATGATTGCTATTGTCTGATTCTTTTTTTTTTCGGTACAATGAGGATAGATACAATCGAAGCTATCTGGTCCACAGACAAGCTAGTCAGGCACATTTTCTATGTCTATTCATCCATACTTTTGTAGCATGTACAGAATAAGACCTGATCTAATCTTTGAGAGATTATTTTGTATTGCCCCTCTTATTCTACAACCATACATGTTACTAAAAGACAGATTTGGACTTAAGACAACCTAGTAAAACATTCAACATCCTTGATGGAGTACCAGCTTGCAAAATTGAACATGGACTTCTCAAGTCAAGACCTCACATTCATGGAATATTCACAGCTAGTACTGTTGGTTCTGCATGATGGATACTTTGTAGACATCTGTCTCTTTTGTGGACTTTTTAGTGATTTACCAATTGCCTTCTGTGTCTTCTGTGAGTGTTTACTTTATACTACAGTTCAGTAGAGGTGTTATGGGTGCACCTTAATCCACCAAAGGGGTATTCCAGAAAGTGATACTAAGAAACTAAAATAAATCTTGAACTCTTAAGATGATTTACCCCGATCTGACATACTGATCTGAGGTTTTTTGGTTCCACAACAGCATTAAACAGAGTTAAAATAATCTAGGATAGATCAACTCTGAATAGGTTAATCCTGACGAAAGCGCGTTCACACAGAACTATGAAAGTAATTTTTAATGGAGCGTTTATATAAAGAATTTACAGCAGATCCAAGAGAGAAAAAGAATAGTGTCATATTTTCACCCCTTTAATCTTAATGACTGCAAATGCAGAATATGACCACATTTTCAACGCAAATGTAATGCTACAGAGTAAGACTGCAAATAAAATTATATAACATTATTCTATATTTAGCAGAAAGACATGCCAAAGTAATGTTGAAGTAATTCGTAATGTTTTAGACATTGAACATTTATTTCCAGGTCTGATTCAAGTGGTCTGAAATGCACGTGGCATCAGATTAAAATGACATGGAAGAACTTTGTACAAAGTGGTTTGACTTTTTTGTATGTAACACTATTTTATCTTAATTGTAGCCCAGTTAAGGATGGCTTACAGTTGCGTCTGGCTTTGTAGCTTATAGGACGAAGGCTGAGGCTTGTAAAACAAGAGGGGGCCCACCACTATGACCATCACTACCTTCATCTTATATACAAGCAGAAGAATAGGCTCTGTCACAGACCATTGGCTGGGCTATGACGGAGAGACTCCCTGGAGAAAGCTCATCAGAGCCAACAACCTCCCAGGAAAGTATCAGGACACAAAATATTTTCAAGGCAGGCTCATAACAGGTACCTCATTACCTGTTAAGAAATGAGCTCAAGACCAGCTGGTCATCCAGGAAAAAATACTTTGTGCTTTTTGAGTATTATATTATTTTTGTAGTTTTATATCTTTAAATATTTTATAAAAGGTTTGTTCTTTTATTAAAGATATGTGTAATGTGTTAACGTTACTGAGCTTTAGCAATACTAATGTTTTTATTTGTAATGCCAATAAAGCTTCTTTTGGGTTACGCGCTTGGCCACGTGACCACAAACAGCGAGAGAGTGCCCGTATGGTCACACATTTCAATGGGTCACAGAATTTTGTGTAACACTCGGCTATGTTTACCTGCTGAAAGAAAACCTTCCCTGAGCGACAAGATTCGGATTTAATTCTGCGACAGAAAATGGCAAGGTTAATAAATCCTTCCTTGTGCTTTTTTTGTGCTAGGTGTTCTCAGAGTCGAGGCTGCTTTTCGTCTAAGTTAGCATGTCGTGTGAATGTTGAATATCAGCCGGTGACTGGCAAATTCCAACAGCGCAGGACTCTGACACACGCCAGGCGGATATCTCAGTTTTATAACGGTACAAGAAAGAGGATTTGGGGTTTAGGATTCGGAGCAGGTTTACTAATAGCTTTAGGCTTTAAGAATTACTGTGACAACAATGAGCGCTGCGATTGTGAAGCTGAGACACCGGGACAAATTAATAGTGTTTCCAAATACCGAACTGCCATAGAGATCAGCCGTGACCTGCTTCAGAGAGTAAAGGTACCTGTACCGTCACCTCGACAATACTTCAAATTACATGGCTGAGAATGCACTTTTATCCCAGAATGCATCTTTTCTAAATGTACCTCTTAATAACAGGATGAAGTTGGTTCGCCTGGCATAGTCATTGGAGTTTCCGTGGATGGCACTCAAGTGTGGTGTGAAGGTATGTAAACTCACTTAACATCAGGGCCACAAAGAATATATTTTCACCTTTGTGCTTTTATACACTTCGGAACTGACAGTTATTCCTCCTCATTTTAACCCAGTGAAACACCAGGGGGTGGCAGTGAGCACACTTGCTTGGTACGGTCACGTGACACGTCATTACCTTTGACTCTTCTGCGCCCTTCGCACCCTTTCTGATCACAAGCCAAGTTCTCCATCCACCAGGCCACTAATGCTTTGTTCCCCCTTTGCTGCAAAAAACAGCTATTCTGCTACACCTGTTCTTCAAATAGCAATATCTTGTACACTATTTGAGTCCCGATCACTCGTGACCCTGCCGCTTTCCTGCCACTGTTTTCCCTTTGATACATACTGACCGTTACAGACCGGGAAGACTTTATAAGCAGTTGGTTAGCCATCACAATGTCACCCTTGCCAATTTGTTCCTCTTCCAACACCTAAACTAAAATATTAGTTGATAAAATGAGATAAAATGTTCACCTATGAGTAGAAGATAATCATTGTCATTGACTTGTATGTGGTCATAATACTTTGCCTGGTTGGTGTATGTAAAGGCCTTACAAAATCCAAAATCTCGAAATTTAGAAATTTGGCTTGTTCGTCCTGTATCATTCTGTTTCCACTTAGTTTCACAATTCTTTCACAAACCCACCATAATCAGAAGCATTCTTTTCATGTGTTTTCTGTTTTTGCAAGGTCAGACCTACAGTAGCTGTCAAATGCACCTCCATTTAATTTGGCAGCATATATTCAATCAACAAATCATTCATCCATTGAGTATTTAGTATTACCACAGATTAATCTTATTTACACCTGAACAGGTCACTAGTCTATTGCAGGGTACTGAACACACACACGGGACAATTTCGGTTTCTTTATTTAACCTAATTATTAAGAACAAAGAGAAAACTATGTTTGTTTATTATATAGTTGATCTGGATTTATTTAAAACCTAAATGAACCTTCATCTGAGAGTTGAATAATTAAATATATTCAAATGACTCTTAACATCATTATGTTCCTCCAGGTCTAGGTTATGCCGATGTAGAAAACAGAGTGGCCTGTGATGTTCACACTGTGATGAGAATAGCCAGCATCAGTAAATCTCTGACTGCAACCGCTACTGCTAAAGTGTGGGAAGATGGCAAGCTGGATCTAGATGCCCCTGTACAGAAGTATGTACCAGAGTTCCCAGAAAAGCAGTTTGAAGGCAAAGACGTAAGATATACAAGTTTAAGTTTTACACTTACAAGTTTTATATACATTTGAAAAGGTATATCTTTAGGTGATGAAGTCCTTTATCACAGTACAAGCCGTTTTACTGTTATTGTACTGTTATTGTTATTTAAATCTAGTATAGTGTCAATGTTTTTTTTGGTCAGTTAAGTTGAACAACTATTGAACAACTAATTAATATAATTTACATCATAGCTGTAGTGTTAACAGTATAACAGCATAAGAGTAAAAATTATGGTACCAAATCTCTGGGGCTAAAATTAATGACTACCAGTACAATTCATTAAATGTCTTAATGTTAAACTAGAAATTCTCAAATTTATACTTGTTTTTCATTTTAAAATGTACTTTTATCTGTTTGCATGCATCAGTGATCTAAGACCACTGTAGCACCACTGACCAGATATTATTTGAATAATGTCTATTTTATGCTCATGCATGAATGAAAATGGTTATGCTAAAAACCTTACCATTTAAATGTGGTTGTTCAGTGGTGCTGCATTCCCTAATGTGTTTAGTGATACACTTTCAACCAACGAAAAAGGAATATTTTCCTTTTTCATATGTATAATATAAATACATTCTGGTATTGGAATTTGTGCCAGTTAGTTTGCTGATAAAGAACAAGATTAAGCAGAGGGAACAGTTTACATTCTACATGTACAGAATACAATCAGCTAAAATTCTATTTTCGTGTAATAATGCAATATCTACAAGCATCTATTGTTAATTTGTCTGTTTTCTCTGATTGTCTGTTATATCACTACTCAGAATTAATAAGATAAGATAATCCCCTATTAGTCCCACAGCTGGGAAATTACGTTGTTATAAAGACAAGAGGATAGTAAGCTAAAAAGGTGTACATATGTGTGTGTGTGTGTGTGCATGTGGGTGTAAGTGTTAATATATAACATAATATATAAGTAGTAATAATTTAAATCTACCAGAATAAATATTTGTATGGAAAATATGAAACTGATTGTGCTTTTAAACCAGGTGACAATAACTCCACGCCGTCTTCTGTCTCATCTTAGTGGCATTCGTCACTATGAAAAAGATGTTAAGAAAGTGAGAGAGCAAAAGGAGAAGGCAAGACGTCTTCTAAAGTCCCCAGAGAAGCTTACTGATAACACTCAAGCTAAACTCAAAGATGAAAAGAAAAGCATAAAACAGGGCAAAAAGGAGTTTGAGCAGGAAGAGTATTATCTCAAAGAAAGATTTGAGAGTGTCATTGAGGCCTTGAACCTCTTTAAGGACGACCCACTCCTTTACAAACCTGGTAAGATTTTACAGCACAATATTTACATATGACGAGGGTTTTCAGAATGTTTGTGCAGATTGTGCAGAAATGTTTGATCTTAGTAGTTTATAAATCCTTTATTTTCCTCAGCACTCTGGCGACCTCTGCTGCCTTTAGCTTTGCAGTAATCATTTACTCTACAATCCTAGTAAGTCTAAGGTTGTAAATCATCCTAAGAATGACCTTGTCACTGTCGATACCAACTTACTTTATATTGGTTTTTGGATGTGGACTCTCTTTATTTAAACAACTGTCCAAATATAAAATACATTTAAAAACTAATAAATCTTATGACATATGTTATCAAAACATATGTCTTTTTTATTGTTTTCATTTGTCAGCACTTTGAATCTGTGGGGTTCCTATTTGTATGCTTATATATAGTTATAAAGTATTAATATATAAGTTATATAGTTATATTTGTTCCTCTGTCTGTCTAATCAGTACCTTTACACAAATGCTTTGCACCATCTCTTTTTATACTCCATTCTGCTGCCTTTGTCACTTTGATTATAATTTTTTTTGCTACATATTTCACACCCCAGTCTTCATCTTTTAGTTTTCATCACTCTCTGCCAGACTTCATTTTTTCACCCACAAAGACATCCTACACACCAGCAGTCGATGCTTTTTACACTCCCCTTTCACTTCCTTATAGTCTATTTCAGGTCACGTAGTATATCTGGCTTTCTTAATCCATGTTTTTAACACTATCCACTCAACACAGTCTTTTCCACTATTTTCTTCATCAAAATGTGTTTGTCCCATTCTTTTTCTTTTTGGATCAATAGTAACATCATTTCGACTTGCATCCTGCTGACCAACAGCACTCGTTGATCTGTTTAACTCAGTTTTAAATGTTCTGGACTGTATACGACTTTGATTCAAATATTTGTTTTGGATCAGATGTCCTGATGAAATCCGATCTATTTACATTGGCTCGGGATGGTAACTGGGAGTCGCCATTAAATGTATTTTAGATTTAAATGAAATAGCTCCCTTTCTCCACACATTTTTTGTTATTTTATATGTGAATCAGTGGTGTGGATAATGATACGATTAGGGGAGGGCAGGCATTAAATGTACAATCATCTTTAAGTGACATTTAAATTTTTTAACTGGACCATTGATCTCTATGTTGCCATGTCCAAACACCCTCCTCAACCCCAGCAACCATCTGCATTTCTTCCTTCACCATTCATGAACCCTTTTTTAATTTCCTGTCCTCTTTAACTGGGAGCCCCACCCTCAGCCCCAGCTTCCCAATTGTATTTGAACTGCTGTACTATATAACAAGAATGTGAACATTATTGTTTTGAAAAAGCATGATGTATATAGCTATCAGTACTTGTTAATCTTAATCTTTAGGTACTACATTTTTGTACTCAACTCATGCCTTCACCCTTCTGAGTGCTGTGTTGGAGAGAGCAGCAGAGCAGCGTTTTCTGGATCTCATGCTCAGTATGTTTCGTGAACTTGGCATGCTCAAGACTGTGCCAGAAGAAAATGACCCTATTATCTACAACCGAGCCAGGTAATAAAGGCATTTTCGGTGCAGATTAGGTAACAGTATGTTTTCTTTTAAATCTATAACTTATATAATATGCCATATATTAAGAATACGAATAACAAATTAAATTTGAATAGAATTTATTTAATTGATGAAGTTGCATAAGTGTGCACATTATCTAGACCTGAATGTGTGACTGTGGTCAGAAAAACCCAATCATATTTAAACTAGGGTTAAATAGCAGTCATTGACAACGTCTATCAATTAAACGACCAAATAAATGATTATGACATTCACTTGTAGTTACTCAGCCATGCTTCACAAACAGCTTTCAAATCATTAGTAGCATTGTCACCTTATAGCAAGAACGTTTTGCGTTCAATCACGTGTGTGTGTGTGTGTGTGTGTGCGTGTGTGTGTGTGTTTCCTGTGGGTGCTCAATATTCCTCTCACAGTCCACAGACAAGCCTCCAGGACAATGGGAGATACTTTTGCCAATGCCTGTTTAATATAAGCTTGTGATATATACTTGTGATGAATCTTGTGTAATGGGTAACGTTCTGGTCATAAATGTGTCATACAAGACCTTTAAATCATAATAAACAAGAGAAAGAGTCAAAGTAAGCTCATTGTTAAAGTTTATAAATCCTGAGAGTTTCCTCGGCCTGACTTATCGTGTAACACTGAAGACTTTGGACAGTCTTACGTTCGTATCAGCAGAATACAGATTCTGTGTTGCGAGCACCCTCTAGGGTTTGAAGTAGGTATTTCACTTTGCTCTGAACATGTGAGTAAAACTAAAATGAATCCCTGTTACACCTCATCCATGATGGACGCAAATCCTATAATTTCTTCTTTTTTTCTGCCTGTTTATGGGTACTACCTGAATTGTCAATATACAGGTACAGGCATCAAATAAAAACTTTTTTGAGTACACAGACTCATTCATCAGATTCTTACATAGATGTACATAGATGATAATGATGTGCCCACAAAAATTACCTAATCAGAACCAAAGTTTAAGTAAAATTCACTCAGCTCTGAATAAACACACCCACTTGAAACTAGACAGGTAACTGAGAGGATCAAAAAAATCTAGCTTTACCATTTGCAAGACTATAAAAAAGCTAAATGTTAGTAAAGGCCAGTGCTACAGTAATAAACAAGTTGTAACATGTTTGTGTTTCTGAACACGTCTTGGTGAATCACGTTCTGGATACAGAAATCCCTGTGACTGCTGAAACTCGTCCACTATCTGTGGCCGAAGCTTTTTTAAGCATGTTAATACCCATAGAATAATTGAGTTTAATCATGGACCACATACATCGATTTTTAACTATGGTGAATAGCTTTTCTTAAGATTGTTTATTATTCATAATAACTATTGTTGGTGTGTTGTCCCATTGACTTGCTAATGACACACACTGCTCATTTGATTTGGTCTTTATCTCCCACATCTTTTCTTTTATTCTTTAGGTTTTACCGTCACAATAAAAACGGTCGCATAGTGAACTGCCCTTATGTGGACAACTCTTATAAGTGGGCTGGAGGTGGCTTCCTCGCTACAGTGGGTGATCTGCTGCTTTTTGGAAATGCCATGCTGTACAGTTATCAACTTGCTGACCTTGAGAATACAACAGGACTCCTACCAGGCTTCCTCAAACCTGACACAGCTAAAGCTCTCTGGGCTCCTGTGGATAAAACTGAGCCTTCATGGGACAAAGATGGCCAGTACGCCCAGGGCTGGCTGGTAGTAGAGATGAGGCAGAATTATGGCCAGTGTCGTGTTCGCAGGCACTACGTCTCTCATACTGGAGGTGCAGTTGGTGCGAGCAGCGTTTTACTAGTGTTACCTAATGAGACTTTAGAGCAGAAGGTCACCCCGCCACAGGGAATTGTGGTGGCAATCCTTGCAAACATGCAGTCTGTAGGACTCAATAATACTGCACTAAAAATTGCTCACGAGTTTGAGAAATCCAGGGACAGCATTGCTGGCGATGATTGATGTGGAATTTAAATATTCAAACCACCTTCAGTGATCGTACACATTTCATATCTTCTTGCCACCTGGTGTATGTGGTCTACAGTGTTGTGCAAAAAATGCGAACTACTTGTTTTAATTGTACTATATTTTGCCTGTAATTTGTATTCTGTTTTGGGCTTTTATATGTAATTTGTAAAGAATATTAAATATTGGATCAATTGCTTTAGAAATTTCGTGATTGTGTGTGAAGTCTATCGTTCCTAATTTAACATGCATGACCCTATGCATGACTCATAAAGAGTGAAAGAGTGAAGTCTGCACACTATGACCCTCTGGCGCAGGTTATTCCCACATCTTTCAAATCTGACTGCCCTAGTTTGTGCGCAGTGCCATCATTCTAAAGCCCCTGCAAAGCCCAGACAAGTTCTGGATCATCCATATGCGCTTGGCTGAAATCCTCGGCAGACATTTGTTCCAGATGATCAAGCTCTAAGCCAGTCGCAGGCGTTGTGGTCACATGGCCAGTAGCGGCAGACAACGTCCACACAAGGGTGAGCGTCAGCTTCACCCCCTTAATTCACAGTGGCATATGCTACAATACGTTTGGCTGTATGATTTGGACAATACAATATTTCCACAGAAACTTGACTAATAGTGCTTTTTCTTTGCATAGAGTTGTGGAACATGAATTTAAACGTTACAGCGCTATCCTCCATCAATGAATGTTTAGTACAATAACCTGTGGCGTTTTATTTTTTTTAATTAAAAATGTGTTACAATTTCCACTAGATGGAGACTTTTTGATTTATTCCTTTGATTTATTCCGGTTTAGACAGTTGCATTACGTTCTAACATGATTAAACATGAAAACAATTTGTGCCAAGTTGCCAGTCAACAATGCACTGTACATACTGGTAGATACAACCTGAATTTAAATCTTTGTACTGGTGTGTGCACTTTGTATAAAAGTGCCATTTTATTAGGTTCAATACAGGAAATTCCGTTCTGCATAAAAAAAGTACAGTGGTGAAAACGTACTCTAAATCCAAAACATATATTTACTGTATATACATGGATATCAGGGTTGTCATTAGACAAGAACTTACAAGACTAGTACCTTTATTTGAAATGTATTACAATACCATACGGATACGCATCTTTGTCTATGAATAGAGTAAGCTTCTTTACTTATGTATTTCACATTTTTAAATTAATTGTCACTTATTTAGAATATTTACATCTGTTAAATATAATGATGTAAAGCACTGTAAATAGCTTTGTTACACGATGTACTATATAGTCACATTCATTTACATCATATAGCAGTCAGATTATTTCTTTTTGTTGTTTCCTCACAGTGTCACACGTTTTTCTTTATTTCTTGTTCTTTCTGCCTTTTTTCTGAAAAAATACAAGGTAAACATTTGTTTTAGCAAATCTAATTGGACACATTATAATATTTTTACCAATTCCAACTGAATATAAGCTGTTTGTACTCACTTGCAGAGTATGTAGATGATGAAGGCCAGGACCACCACGATGAGAATAATAAAGATGATCACAGCAGCAATCATACCTTTCTGCTCACTGTTGTCTGATATGCTCAGTAACTGAAACTGCTCACACCGGCTGCCTATGAAATTCTCCCGGCAGCTGAAATATAATAAAATTCAGAACATATATTTTGAGTAAAGTTAACAATACAAAAAGCTGTAAATGTTTGCGTTTTTCTTTATTGTAATTACTGAAGTGATTAAGATCAAAGTACAGTACAAAGTACTTCAAAAAAATTCCCCTTGGGGATAAATAAAGTATTGTCTATACTTTAATAGTACAGAGAGAATGCACAAGTGAACATAAATTTAACAAATAATCTACGATGTCATAAAAGTACTGAAGGTCTCACTTGCCACTGTTAAACATAATTTATTATATAATAAACAAGATACATAAAAACAAAAGGCACCAAGCACAGCTTACAAATTGTTCTGCTGGCATTGTGTTGGTCTGAGGGCTGCTTTGTTACCATGAAAGCAAGAAGAACTGTCATTGAAAATGTATTAATGAAACCAGGAATTTTGCTCGTTATCAGAAACTCCTTAGTTTAATTCATGACCTAAATGTTCTAACAATAGTTTAAAGAAGCAGTTAGTTGAATGCCTCCATTGTAGCCAAATTAATACAACTCTTCCTTGCCAGAATTCCACATCAGGAATGTGAAGCACTCATTGCAAGTTCTAGCGAATGCTCTTGTTACCGCAATGAGTGATACAACCGGTTATTTGGTTTAGGCAAGCAGTCCTGGAGAGGATGGGGGGTTGTGGGTGACGAAGGGGGTAATTCTAATTAGACAAACACTTAACGACCAGATTGCCTGAATAGCCTGATATACCCCAAAATTCCCTGTACTGTCTGTCCCTCAACATGGTTGATCCGAGTAAGCACAACTACAACATCATGACGTTCAAACACAAAACGTTGGTACATTTATACCACAGGTATTTATATAACAATAAGATTCTCTGGGCGGCTTAGTGGTAAGCACTGTCGCCTCACATCAAGAAGTCCCGGAAGTTAGCACGTTCTCCATGTTTCCGAGTGGGTTTACTCCGGGTACTCCAGTTTTCTCCCTCAGTCCAAAAACTACACTAGGTTGATTGTAGGTGGAATCGGTTCTGTAGATATGATTGATCTGGCAACCAACTCTGTAAGAAACTCTGGGGATTGGTAGTGGTCCACAAAGCACCCAAGAGTCGGATATGACTAAAAACGGATAAAAAAAAAGATTCTCTACTGGATAGTTTTGGACATTTGTAGTCGAGGAACATGGTAACAGTTGTAAGGAAAAAACAACGAGGCTGACCTTATCCTGTAATTACTCACTGTAATTACTTTTAATTATTTTATCATATGGTGCTAAATAGACACTCATGACTTATATGCTGGTATGTTGCTCTGCTGCTGATTAAACTGGTCACCATCAAGATGCCAGTGCTTGGTGTCAGCCTTCAGTACAGATGCTGGTTTTTGGTAATATAGATTTCTACTCCACTAAATAGAATGAACATTTATAAAATGATGCTTGTTTTTTGTTTGCACATATTTTTTTTTATTAAAATTAGCTGCAAGATCTGAATCTCACAAATCTGCTCAGAGGTATTTATGCAAATACAGCACTCTAGACCTAATATATCATGGTATTAACCTGAAATAAGTGTACAATGATTACATTAAGTACAAAGTAATATGGGGTGGAAACACCTTGTATATAAAAGTCAGATGAGCTTAGTTAGCCTGGTTGCACCTAACAAGTGAGCAGAAGAAGCTCAATTACCACTATTACAACTTCTTTTAAGACTAGTACTTGAGACTAGTACTAGTTAAAATCACATTAAATATATGTTTGTGGCAAGATGTTAAATAAGATTGGAATGTGATGTTGGGTCCTCATCCTGGATCAACATTCCAATTCATCTCAAAGTTGGTCAAGTACAAATGACAACTGCATAGGATTGACACATTTTTGAAAGCACAGACTACAACATTGTACTGTATGCTGATTGTATGATAAAGCAACAGAAACTACTGATCTCATGCAGTTGCAAGTTGGTAATCTGGGTTTAAACTCTGGCGTTGGTTTTTGTCTTTTAATAGTTCGCCATGTTCTTTCCATCTCTTGATGGATCTTTTCTGAGTCACATGGTTCCGTTGAATTGTGGAAAACATGAAAATGTTGGGGTGACCACTATACAAGGCCAGTGATTGTATTTATGGCTTACATGGCTGTATAATTGATTCCCAGTAAAGGGTGTGGCTGAAATCACTAAATTTACTAGTTCGAAGGAGTGTTAACATATCTTTGTCTAAGTGATGTATGCGCTAATAATAGAAATTTGAGACATATTTTACTAATGAACAACAGTTGTAAATGTTTTAATTAAAGCTTAAAATGCTGGGGAAAGTACTAGGATTTGTATTCATTTAATTATAAGAAATTCACTTTAAGCTGAAATAAATATTCAGACTAAGCTAATAACAGAGTTCTTTTGTTGCAAAGCCGTTGTTTAAAAAGATTTTTGTTTCTGTCTTGCCAGAGACGCAGATGATTGACGTGTCAGTTCTTCCTAACTGAATTCCATCAGATTCTTACTAATGCTTTGTTTGCCCCCAGTTAGTGTTTATCTACCTTTGATTTGCTGACTACACTGTTAAGAAACCTGTCATCTCTATCTGTCTGCATTTGCTGTTGCTGCATGATGTATCCTTCATTTTTATATGGAATGTTTTCATCACAGCACTATTCAGCCATAATGAAGGATAGTAGTCATGGGGCGGTCAAAGTTCGGACACTCACTAGGTTTGGATGGTGGGATGAAGAGCGCTGCCATCACTATTTAGTTCTGGTTTCTTTTCTTTGTTTTTTTCAGAAGTGGGTTTTCAAATATGCTAACCCATTTAGTGATCGGAGGGGGGGGGGGGGGTTACTATTTTGTACTATATAAATAATTTTACTCTAGTGTATACTATACTTATATTGCTTTACTGTATTTTACATACAGTAAAAGTTATTTTAATTAAAATATAATTGGGTTGAAACAACATTCAAAACATTTAGGGATGTGCGATGTGTCGTTTAATACAGACCATCACATGGTCTGTGGTTCCCAGGGTTTTCTTTCAGCACATGCACAGAGTTTTAAGATATTTAAATGTATTCTTTAAATTTAGTCTCATAATTAAAACAATCACTTTAATGAATCAAATCACAAATGGCACTTCATAATATGACAAATGTGCTTCTTAAATACCCAAGTCTCTGTTGTGCATGTGTTGTGTATTTTAAGGTTTCATTTTAAATACTTTTTGGCTCACATTTACTGCAATCTGGTAGAAACCCATTGTATTACAGATTCATTTGACGTACCCAACAATTGAAATTGACAGTAAATAGAAGTGGAACATTGGTTTGAATGCATTTTCTTTTTCATAACCAGCTTCTGTTTGTCTCAATATCTGGTACTTTTTTTTTTATTGAAAACATCCCATCACTATTTTTAAAATGCAAATTGGATTAAGTTTTTAATAAATTAATTTTAACCTATTTACCATTAATATAATTCTGATTTATTAAAGGCATGTGACATTTTGCGTGTCCAAGCTAATAGGGGGATAAGTGTGCTTCTGTTAATGTTCCACTTGATGATTAATAAACCAATTATATATTAGCCTTGTAACATCTAGCAATAGTGTATAGATTATTTTCCTCCTAGAAACATCATATTTAGTCACATTCTACTTCACACACATATTTAATGTGATTTTCCCAGTCAGCAATTAAATGTAAAAGATTGCTGTACTTACACACAGGTCAGCGTGGACATCAGCGGAATCTTTATGCAGTTTCCACCATTCATGCAATAAGATGCATCTAACCCAGTGCATGGCACCCCATGGTCTAATAAAGAAGGCAACAAAACACAACCATACAGATCCATGATTTAGAACATGATGCTTTACGGTTTTCTTTTGTAATACCATTAAATGTCAATGGAATGTATTTTCTTTATCTTGGTTTCAGAGTACCAGTGTTTTATATCACTATTATACACTGCAGGGATGATCTTAAAGTAGATAAAAAATAAAAAATATTAAAATATATATATTTTAAACATTTTACCTGCCATTATTGAAGTCCAAAGAGCTGTAGAATGTTGTGTTTTGTTCTCTGGTGTCACCTAACAACAAAACATGTTAACCAAATGTTTATATATATA
>JAOUQU010000007.1:2498572-2508891 GCA_028566735.1 Ammoglanis amapaensis
GAACAGGCCCGCGGGCGACTCATGAGGTCCTCACGGGCGACCTGGTGCCCGCGGGCACCACGTTGGTGACCCCTGGTCTAAACTAATTGTGAGTTTTTGTGGTTGTTCACGGGGACGTGGTGGCCATCGAACCAGCAAGGGATCAATTTTTTTACCTAGTTAAATAAGAACAGAGCTGCAGCTCAGATACTAATGGTCATATTTGCTGTAACTTTTCTGCACTAGTGTTCCTCTGCCTTGGTTGTCAAAATAAAACAAAAAGCTCAACGAAGAACACAAAATGCCAGAATCAGAAGTACGACAAAACAAAGCAAGACAGAACAAACTCATCATCAAGCAACAAAAGAACAAAATCATACAAGAAATGAAATAAACTAATCTATATGCCCTTGAAAAAAGTGCAGGGAAAGCAATTCATTTACAATAAAGCAAAGCTATGGATATCTCAATAAAAATAAAATGAAGGTAAATGTGATTGCATCAATGCTCATAACTGCACCAACCAACAAGTTACAATATGTTGAGAAAGGATTTACACCACTTCTGACTGATATAGCAACTATTCAGAAGGCAGCCCATATCAATCATATTAGTAAATAGAAAAACAGCATTTGTGTATTTGTAACTTTTAATAGTTCATTCAGACAAATATTTTTTTAATTTATCACTGCAAACAGTAAATGTGCTGTATAATAAACCAAAATTTAAAACATGTCATAACTGTCCAACAGATGCCAAAAAACAACACAATAAGAAGAATATTTATGGATTTATAAATCTTCATTCCAACTGATGGCCCACACATGCTAGAAGCAATAGACCGAAAAAATCTAATCAAATCAAAGTTTATTTGTCACATAGTTATACACAGTACAACCGGCAGTGAAATGCTTTATAACTACTCCATCCTAACACTTAAAACTTAAAACTTAGAGTTACGGTTAACAAGCTAGAAAAAAAGAGTATATCATCATCAAGACATCAAAGGTTGTAAGGTGCAGTCTGGATGTGTTTACATTACATAAATATAATTTAACAGACAATCGTATCATTGTCTGGATGGTGGGGGGGGGGGGTATAGGTGCCTTGCTTAAGGGCACTTGAGATGTATTTGATGCCAGCAGCTACAGAAACCTTGGGGTGGTGGGCAGGAGGGAAGTGATGTGACTCAGCTTTGGAAGATTGATGAAAGTTAAGCTTCTGTTCTATAAGATGAGATTTGCTGAAGATGATGATATTCAAGCCAAAGTCTGTGTCAAAAGGAGCAAAAAAGAATAAAATTAGCAGTGTTAGCAAAGCAATGTTAAACAGAATTAAATGAGGAAAACATCTCCAAATTAGGAATGGTGGTTTGTCTGAAGCCCACCTGGAATCACTAAAACCCCTGGACAAGTTGCCAATCCATCGCGGAGTACCACACACACAACCATTCACTCACATGTTCACAACTTGGGCAATTTAGCATATTCAATTATCCTACCATGTTACCCTATCAATCACCCCACCTGCAGTCCAAATGTGGTATGACAACTTCCTCCATGTTTTTATACAAAATAAATAAAAATAGTTTTCAAAAGCATTATTTACAAAGAAGAAGAAACCGAAAGGGAGATACAGAAACAGTCATCTTGAGCAGTGCTAAATGATTTATTATTTACTGGAACTGAACCTTCTCTGGCCTGATGTTAGTAAAAGATGCAAAATAAAATAGATGTAAAAATAAAATAATAAATGTAATAAAAAAAAGATGTAAAATAGATAGATCAAGATTCGGATCAATTTATTTAGCAATCATGCGGGCCAATGCTGGCTATCTAGATTTGTTTTTTCATATACGTATTTTATTTATGTATATATGTTTTTATATGTAAATGTATATTATCCGGGGGGAAATATGTTAATGTTGGTGCATTTCCTTTATAAAGTTTTATTAATCTATCAGGTCGCCACTTTGTAAAATCTGTTTTGGGGTTTGAAAGTAAATCTTTATGATTTTTATATTTTATAAGCAGAGTTTACTTTACCATTAAACTGGTATGTGTGGGGCGCAATGTATCCTGGGATGGCTGAGGAGGTGAAGGAAACATCAGATGCATCCTTTGTTTTAGTGGAAAAGAAGGACGCATTTAAAGGACGCATATGAAGGATCCTTTAAATTGGGACGCAGTCCAATTTTATTTGTTCCCTGTTGCACATATTGCAAAAACAGCTCTAAACTGACATGAATGTAACTTAGTTACTCAGTTTAACAGCAACATATTAGGATGCTTGTGCTAAGTTACCAAGGGCATCAGCATTTGCAAAATGATGATTAGTCAATTTATATGCAAAACAGTAGTATCATTATTTTGTCCTTAAGAAAGAAAGTTATTTATAAATAAATTTCTAAATTGACTGTCGTGTTTGACTTACTTCACTTACAGTAAACGATATTAGTTGTGGTAGATGTGTCATATTGTGTGACAATATGCTATTTAATATGTAAATATTTAATGACAAATAACTTGTCAATAAATGGTATCTTCATGTTTAATTTTGCATTTAGCCAAAGTAAAAGTGGTTTGATATGAGAGCAAATCAGAAACCACTCAAAAAGTACCACTTTATCATGGTTACGGTCACAGTTGGTATATTACAGATTTCCTGCTGAGTCGGCTCACTCATATTTGCCCACATATAAACCAGGATCTAACCCATGCCCATATACTAGTGTGCATCAACCCTGAAATCAGTTATTAAAAATAAATTAGCTAATTGTTTGACTAATTAACGTATTGTTTTAATTGGGAAAAACAAAGTTTAAAGACTGCAGCATATACATTGTGTGGAGTTAATGGTTAATTAAAATGAATTAAAGTAAACTTCACTTAAAATTACTCAAATGTAATGTGCGTTGCTCTTAAATGAAAAGTTAACTTATATTTCAACCTTCTTAAAGAGTTTCATAAAAGAAATCCCTAATTGGGATTACCCAGTTTTAACGTTCATAACGACAGACCTAAAGCACAAATGTATAAAGACGATTAAGTAACTACCCAATATAAGTATTGCACATTTATAAACAAAAAAGCATGTTTACGTGCTAGAATTGTGTTAACAGACAACAAAAGAACAAGTTTTTCAATACACTACAAAACAATAGCTGCATTTATAATTAAATTTTAATTGTGCAAAATACTAAATTATCACGGAATGTTTTGTTTTTATTATCATGGAACGTTTTTTATGTATAATACTAATCATTATTATCACTGGCGTAATTTACACGGGGGTTAGGGGGGGTTATGCCCCCCCCCCCCCAATAATTTGATCCAGTCATTGTAACCCCCCAATAAAAGGACATCATTTCAGCATAACCCCCCCAATGTTAGACCTAAAGTTACGCCCTTGATTATTATTATTATTATTATTATTATTACTATTACTACTACATAATTACTGTTGTTAGACATCGTGTTTGCAGTGTATGTTTGACCCAATTTTCAGTGCATCCTTAAAATTGTTCTACTATTCTTACTACAGGATATTTTTTCTTATTTTTAAAAGACAACAGCATGTAATGTAGCATTTTTGTGGATTTTTTTGGTTAGTTTGTTGTAAATTATTTAGGTAAAAAATATACTCGTATAGAATTTTATTGTTTAATTGTGTTTGAAATAAAAGTTCTTTTTTGCGTTTGTTAAATAACGTAGCAAAATTTAGAACATTTAGTTGACTTTAATTAATAACCTATGATTTTTACGAATGCTAACATTTTGCGGAAAAATACATTTAGTGTTTATAATACATAGAATCTTGCGTATATAATAATTGTAAGTATAAAAAATTAAATAAAACATTAAGATCACTACTGGTCCATGAAGGTGAACTGAATAAAGTGGTAAAGTTGTCTTTTGGAATAACCTCTGTCTGATACTGGGGTTTTATTCCTCTTTCCTCGGTCAATTATTGAAGCCTGCCAAACAACGTGTAGCTTAAATGAGAATAACGGAGGAAACGGGGTAATGCTCTACTTAGTTTACATAGTAAATTGGATTTATTTGAATGTTGGGGTCAATGTTAAAGGTCAGGGTCGAAAGAGCAGGCTGTGTGGAGCGCTCGGTGAGTGCGCATGCTCGGTATCTGTCAACATCTTGAATAAATATGCAACAAAATACATATAGCAGTTAGTAAGATTGAAAGATAGTTATCCATCAGCGATATACTGGAATAAAATGTTTATACTAAATATAAGACGACGTAAAAGCGAAAGTTGTTTTAAATGTTAGATAGAGGGCTGTTGTTTCATATAATTAAGCGTGTGTATGTCGTGTTTGGTTCTATTTGACTCGACATTATTTAATATAACACATGTTTCCTATAGTGCAATGGCAATTCAGTGCTTCTAAAACGACTAGTAATCATGAAGTTGCTAATGGACCCATTACCACCAACAGCTGGGCCCTTCAGCAAGGCCCCTGAACGGAATTCAGTGAACGTGTCTTTAGATTAATCCCAGAAGGAAATTCGTGAAATAAAGATGTTTGCTAATGTAAACGTGTCTTAATTGTTTTTTATTTATTTTTTTGCTTTGTGGTCTACGTTTGCCTTTGCATTTTTATTCAATGTTATCACAATGATAACTGAATCGCAATGGTTTAAGGTCTAAACGAGGTGTGTAGTTCCTTTAAGACTCCAGTAGGAGGCTCTCTACTATAGAGAAAGTCACAATAAAGGTAGCGAGAAGCCTTGAAAGCCATGATGCTTCTTGTCCTTCCGAAAACGCCCAACAACGCCACCAGTCTGCGCATCACAACTGTTTGACAGATCAAAAATGAAAACTTCCATCGCATTCTCTTTGAAAACATTTTGGTGCCACGAGTAATACAATGAAAAATTTTGTGTTACATTTTTCCTTTCAGTAATATAATTCTGACATCATCATGTCCCTTTGGAATACAGAACATGTTTTCTCATTGCCAGTCTCAGGTGTATTCAAGATTGAGTGAGGTACAAAATGTTGCCTAGATAAGAAATGTTGTTATTTAACGGTGTCGTTTGCATTTTCCTCAAATAAAATTTTAAGATATATGTTTAAGATATATTTAACTATCCCACTACAATTGCTCTTTAAATTGAAAATATCTTTAGAATTAATTAATTAATTATTAATTAAATTAATTATTTAATAGGCAAACGATGTATACTTTATAGATCTATAACGTCAAATATTTTACACTTGGTTTCCTAAACTAATTAATGTTTTATTAAATACTTTTACAATTTAAAAGTGCTTAACATTTAAAAAATAAAGATATGATTATGTATTACGGTACAGTCTTGGAGTAATTGTGTGTTTGATTAAATTCCTTTGTATTTATTTAGGCTGTTTCGCGTTCAAATGTCTATAATGTGTCAATTGCAACATGTATTAAAAATGTTTAGACATGTTAGCTTTAAGAAATATACTGAATGATACAACGTGATTTTTTTCTTATGAGAAATTAGTTGACATGGCTTTGTATTTTTTTTTAAAAAAAAACGTTATTTTTTTTATTTTTGATTAGCCTATACAAGTTAAACTTGAAGTTGAACATTCATTCATTCACTCACACACACACACACACACACGCACGCACACACACACACACACACACACACACACACACACACACACACAATGTGATTCACTTTTCGGACCCTCCTCCAATTTCAGTGCGCGGTGCAAGCAGCAGGTGACGTCACAACTCGCGTGGGTCGCGGCTGCTTGCTGGTCGGCTACAAGTTCTCGTTGTGATCGGGACGCTGTCCACTCCCACTGTGTTCCTCATCTTAGCTGTGCTCCCTGACCATCCTGTATGCTGGATATTCTACTCCACTCTTCTTTCTTGGGTGATATGGGGGATCATTCAAAAAGTAAGTGCAGGTTTTTCTAATGCAAAACTATTAGCGAAAGGATTTTCGGAGCATAGGTGGACTTGTTTTTCGCTTAGACTCGGTAGGACATTTGTTGCGACCAGTATTGTCGGATATGTGTACAAAAGGTGGATTGTGTTGGATTTGTAATTGCCATTGTTTTGTTTTTCGTTTCGTGGCATGAGAGAGCAGCACAGCAACGGCAGCTATGATTTCATTTAGTAACTAAAACGTGAGGTGTTCGCTGTAAATAAACATAGGATTATATTTGGAGATGGAGCAGGGTACAGGTGTTGCTTTTAATCCGAGCGTTTGCACACAGAGAAGGCCGGGATCGCCATGTGTGTGGGCTGTGGAAGTCAGATCCATGACCAGTACATCCTACGGGTCTCTCCGGACCTGGAGTGGCACGCTGCGTGTCTGAAGTGCGCGGAGTGCAGTCAGTACCTGGACGAGACTTGCACATGCTTCGTCCGAGACGGAAAGACTTACTGCAAGCGAGACTACGTAAGGTATCAGCCGCTAAGCTTTCCCACATTTGTGCATTTGAAATTTGAGCGATTTATGGGATAAAGAGATAAAAACAAACATGCACATCAGAATGCAAAAATATGATAAACTGGACAGCTGTTACATCGAGAGAGAGAGGAGAGAGAGATCATATTTATTTTTTATTATTTACATGTATAGTCCGATGATTATATAGATTCAACTTGGTGCAAAAATCAACAAATCTGCTTATTTGTCGTTGTTTATTGTTTTTTTTTATGAATTTGTAAGAAAGGCTATTGTAGACTGTCTTTAATCTGGTAGGCTACTGAACAAATCACAGTGAATCGAAATAATATATTTACAAATGTATTAAACGTGATGATATAATATTTTTTTAATAATATAAATACGTGCATATATTAAAATACCTTCTATTTAATGACATTTATCAAAATATAAATAATAATTATTATTACTATTATTTTATCAATATAAGTTTCTTAATAAGTGTCAGTTTTATATCATTATTTACATTGCTATAAACGTTTTTGTGCGCATACAGCTCAGTTCTGATTTCATAATTCATGATTAAATATTTCGAGATGCGCTGCGTTGTGTAACCTGTACACGTATTAAAGTACACATTTTGAATTTGTAATTTTAACATAAAATATAAAAGTATGTAGGCCTACATTAATTTATAAAGCCATAATTATGTGGACATAATTATTTTATGGTAATGTTACTTAGGCCTACGTTTGATTATTTTACATAAGGCTGAGATTTATTGACATTTTTTTGGCAATAATTGAAATGTTTTTGTATAATGTAAATGAAAAGTTGCTGGTGGATCGGTTGATCGGACTTTGTATTTTTGGCTGTTGCAGGTTATTCGGGATCAAATGTGCAAAATGCAACTTGGGTTTCTGCAGCAAGGATCTGGTTATGCGAGCTCGGGACAATGTGTACCACATGGAATGTTTCAGGTGCTCAGTGTGCAGTAGACATCTCTTACCGGGAGATGAATTCTCTCTGCGGGAAGAGGAGCTGCTGTGCCGGGCTGATCATGGACTGTTAATGGAACGTGCCGCCTCGGGTAGTCCTCCCATAAGCCCGGAAAATACACACTCCAACAGAACCCTGCACATGACCGGTAAACCTGACTTCTTTCTTTTACATTTGTTAATTCATTCATTAATAATAATAATATGAATAATAACACAAATAAAACAATAATTGTATTATAATTATCACTGCTGCTACTGCCATTATCAACACATAAATTCAGCACGTATATGTTCTTATATAATTGCCAAATAAATGACTAAGAAGACTAAATAAATACGTTTCTAACTTCTGCAAAAATGACGTGTTATTGTCAATTGTACTTTAAATAGTAATAATAATAATAATAATAATAATAATAATAATAATAATAATAACAATAATAATTCATATAAAAACCTTAACACTAGAAATAAATTATCTACAAATTTCCATAGAGAAACTTGAATCTTTGTACGTTTTAAAATGTGTTTAAAGTTTTTTTTGTTTGAAAACTGCAATAATGCGTTGATTACTGATATAAATAATCAACTGCAACGTTTGTAGTGTTTTGCATGGACACTTAATTTGCAACCATTGCATGGGGTGCGTCAAAGTTAAAAATAGGAATAGAAACCCAAAATCATTTTAAAACCCTGGAAAGATTATTTACGTTTTTATATATTTTTGATTTCATACCGATCCACCGTGTGTATAACCGTATAACCGTTTCCACTGTCACCTGGTTCCAAAAATGCTGACCGCAAAGTTTTTGGAATGCACAGCGTCAGACGTTTCTTACTGATCTTACTGCGTTTGCGCATACTTTTATCTCAAGGAGGATGTTTTGTAAATGCAGAATTGTTGTGTTGTGCAGAGCCGGTCCCGGTGCGGCAACCCCCTCACCGTAACCACGTGCACAAGCAGTCCGAGAAGACGACCCGCGTACGCACGGTGCTGAATGAGAAGCAGCTGCACACACTGCGCACATGTTATAACGCAAACCCGAGACCCGACGCGCTCATGAAGGAGCAGCTGGTGGAGATGACGGGACTCAGTCCACGGGTTATTCGCGTATGGTTTCAGAATAAACGCTGCAAGGACAAGAAGAGATCAATCCTCATGAAACAACTCCAACAACAACAACACAGTGATAAGACGGTAAGAATTTGTTTTTCACTCTGTCATCAATGTTTCAGTCACAATGTCTGTTCAGAACATACATCAATAAAATGATGTCAGTCTATAAACAAACTAATAAGTTCTGGGAAAAGTTTACGGAATATGGCACATTACAACTAAACGCAAAAATAAATACGAAAATGTTTTGTGCTATAAAAGATTATTGGATTTGAGCACAAATACAAAAATAGTGAATAAAATGTGTCAACAATGTCGGTTTTTGACAACAAACATGTATGCGTTTTTAATTATAGATATTGACGCATTGATATAGATCAAAAAGCTAGATCAGCAAAATCATATCCATTATTAGATTTTAAACACATTATTGGAGCTTAGAAAAATGTAATGCAGTAATAGACTTTATAACATTTTGTTCATATACATTTTAAAGAATTGTGGAGCACATGTGTAATATTGTTTACTGTTTTACGACTAATATCCAGTGGGTACAAATAAAAATATTCCTTTTGGTTGTGGGCTTCACAGAATCTCCAAGGACTGACAGGCACACCTCTGGTGGCAGGTAGTCCTATCAGGCATGACAACACAGTACAGGGCAATCCTGTAGAAGTGCAGACTTATCAGCCTCCATGGAAAGCATTGAGTGAATTCGCTTTACAAAGTGACCTGGAACAGCCGGCCTTCCAACAGCTGGTAAGAGATGTGACCTACACTTCATGCAAACTCCATCATGCCAAGACTTCTCAGCTCCAACCTCTAATTCCGTTATTTTTGGCTATTTATATTACAGCGATATTTATCTAAAATGAATGGGAACTCTTTGGCACAGCTTTGCTAGGTTTATTTACACTAGTAGAACTGATTTTACTTATCCTACAGTATACCTGTCCGCTGGGCTCGCTTATAGCTTATTTGGAGCATGTTTACGCAGATGTTTGATACATTTGGCATGCATATAGAACTCCGCATTTTTCTTTCTTGGCTATGTAAAATATAGATATGCGTAAATATTTAAAAATTAACTAAATACACATGTCTGTTACAGTTCATATTCACACCTGACTTCAAAAGGTTTCTTTACTAAACACAGTCACATTTTGTAGAAGTTGCTTATGTTTGCACCCAGGAGTCTTCCTGAGAACAAATTTCACTTGCAACGGTTTGCAACTTATATTAGTCTAAATACAAAATATCAAAATATATTACTTTTATTCATGCCATGATATAACATTGTTATTACAGCCACGTTTTCTTCAGCTAAAAATAAAATATCAGTTTCATTTATTGATAGAAGTAAATTAGAAAAATATTGCAGCCAATTAACAACTTTGTTCTGGTCAGAGTTGCAGTGGGTCTGGAGGGCAGGAAATTATAGAAATCATGAACTGGACAGGGCTCTAATTAATCACTCAACCACTCACTTGTCCACTCATCACAATTACACTCAGTGGTTTGGTTGCTTGTTCACTTTTTATATATACATTTTGATATATCAGGTTTTTATTAAGACGTTTCACTGTAAAATGTGTGTTTGTTAAATGGAGGAGTATTAAAATTAAAATGACTTGAAATCAGTACTCATAACCAACTTTTTACATACATGTTTTACTAATAACTGCATATAATACCATTTAATTATATATTTGGAATTTTCATATTTATCGTATGCTTCATAGATTAAATACTACCTACATGAAAACACATTTTATAAATGTAACTAAGATACCAATATACCAATACTT
>JAOUQU010000007.1:2513204-2527906 GCA_028566735.1 Ammoglanis amapaensis
ATACATACACTGACACTGTACTGTATAAAATGATACTAGAAAGTTTTTTAAGAAAAACATTTACTTTACAAAGAGTTAAAAGATTGCTTAGGTACGTTGGTAATTACACAAGTATGTTATTTTTTTAAACAAACATCAATTTAGGAGACCAATTATTTAATTTTTTTTTTAAAGTAATGACTTTGCCAATATTGCCGGGCTGCAAAAGGCCCAGGTTTAACAAAAACATTGTTAAACTACAAAACAACCAAGTAACTGGATGATCATAAAGAAACATGATGCTCCTGAAAGAGAAGATGACTGAAAGAATCTTCTTCAAAAATTCTGAAGTCTAACGCCTATCCTGGTAAAACAGATGATTAATCTGTAATAAATGCAAAATAAAGTTTAACTCAGAGTTTTATATAAAAAAATACTTGGCATATTTTGTTCAAGTAAAATTCAGAATTTAATCTGAGGCAATAAAGCTGAGCAACAACAAAACTTGCTGCTAATTCACCACCTAATTTGTAATGGAAAAATATAATTTTAAAAGGAAGCCAAATTTTACAAATATATTTTAGTTAGCACAGTACCATCAGACTGTTCGGTGCCACGTTACCATTAAATAATACCTGAATTCTGCAACAACAACAAATTTTAAAACAACTACATATCACAAATAGTTTTTCTTTGATAAAATCCCCAAATTATGTTACATTTCAAATGACAATATCACATCCAAAAAAGTTTATTATGCTTTTAATAATTTATTAAACATGGAAAAAACAGATAAAAAGTGCTTTATCTTGATGAAAATTACAAAGAAAAACACAACTAAAACAGCTTATACAGTGTACATGAAAAATGAATATGATTTATATATAACAATAATTTGACTGTATAAATTAGTGTGAACAAAATGAAAAAATGGACAGTAACAACTTAATAACAATGACTCCTGTTTATAAATGTAAACAGCTCTAAAGAACATTTTTCTTCATGTCTGAAGCTTTATGAGAAAAACAAACTAATTGTACTTTAACCGGCAATATTTCCTATGGCAAATTAAGTAGTACCCTTTATATACAAAACATATTCTGAACAATAAATAAAAAACACGATTAACATTTAACAATAAACTATTGTGCAATCCAAAACAGAACATATCTTTTAAAAAAGACAAGAAATGACAGCCTAGATTAGGTTTATATTTGCATGAATATTGAGCTCATACAGTCAGTATCCAGTCAATATTTGTATATATGTGAGATGTTGGGCTGCCTGGGGTATTTTCCTTGTGTAAAGAGTTTATTACTGTGTGCACATTGGACAAGTTAAGCCCAATTTATTAAACAATGATACCGTTAATCCTCCTCTATTAAAGAGATCATTGAAAATCCAATCTAAATCAGTTGGTACATGCTGAGGCTTGCTTACTAGGATTGGTTCAATCCTGGTGAAGCTGAAAGTTATTCTTTCTGATGTTATGTTTAGTGCTGATCTGGATGGTCATGTTGTGGAAGTCTATAGTGCAATATGTACTGGAGTGCACACTGTATCACCGATTGTGAGTGTAGATTGTGCGATTTGCAGTGTCTTAATCCTCCTGTTTATTGAGGAAAAACTGGAGAGCCGAGTCCCACTGGTCTCTGGGGAAGCGGTTAGACAAATCACAGTAATCCAACAGAGCACAGCTCATCTCTTGGGCTAAGAAAATGGTACAGAGTCAGTACACACAGCATACAGAGGCAATACACGTCTAATTAAAAAGTAAGAATTGGAAAAATAGAATTAAATCTCTTTTAAATAAATGTAGTCTAGAAGGAAATCACTCTAACAATAATAATATTATGTAACTGTTATTTTATTTTTATAAATATGAAAGCAATTCTTTGCCACATTGCTTCATTTCAGTTAGATAAATTGTTAAACTTTTCTAATTTTCTCCCAGGTCTCAAATCAGCAACAAATCTAGGCAGGTAAAAGTATTGTTTTGCTAATAATAAAAAATACACAGTTCACCACTTAAATTCTAACAAAAATAAAAGATTCCGTGACACAAGCTTGTTAATAACATCAGTCTCATGGATTTAGGGCATAACCACAAAAGCTAAACATGAGACAGCCCACATCTGTACTGAATGGGTAAATTAACTTTTTATTAATGTTATTTTTGGCGGAGGAAATTCTGTTCGTTGTCTCTTTTTTCCTATTAACAGTTGCCACCCATTATCTTAATCTACACACCATTACTCGTCAACTAAGCATCGAGGTAAAGGCTAGCACATATTTAATACATTTTTAAGTGATTCGTTTTAAGCTGACTCACCGTGTTTTAAAGGCCTGTTATCTGACTGGTTCACACTGGAGGCACAATCCTATTAAAATATAATTATACAAAGCCAAATAAATTAAACTGCAAATACAGTTTAATATGTTCATTACTGTAAGGTAGTACAACTGCATTTTCACTCAGGTTAAATGCATTTGACAACAACTTGTATTTCTTGAAAATTTCGAAAAGAACCTTTGCTACTTAACCAAATGTTAAATTAATATTTTCATTATTACTAGTAAACCTTATTGCTGCTTATGCTTTTTACTTCAACAAAAATAAAAACAAAAGATTAATGGCATAATTTTCATAGTCAGTTGCTTAATGGAGCCACTGTCAAATTATGAAAATTACTTCATAATAGTTGCTACTAAAATGTAGCAGAAAAT
Organism: Ammoglanis amapaensis; assembly: GCA_028566735.1. Lineage (NCBI taxonomy): Eukaryota > Metazoa > Chordata > Actinopteri > Siluriformes > Trichomycteridae > Ammoglanis > Ammoglanis amapaensis. Next base: position 2,515,911 of record JAOUQU010000007.1, read on the forward strand.
GTATAAAATAGAATAAAATGTTAGATTCAGATCCTAGGTCAAAGGTTGTATTCATGGTGGTATTTATGTTTCTCTACACTGTCTACAATGTTTTAAGCAGTGTTATTGTATCTGTATCTGTATAACAAAAGTTATATAAAATGCCTTTGTCATATGAACCAATGCAGGTGTAGATCATTTTTTTCTATGCATATTCCAGTTTGTTCAGAAGCTAGGGTCATAGTACTGGATCAGCAATTGTATGGTACCCATAGAGCAGAGAGTGTTAAGGGCCCAAAAGTGGATTTGAACCAAAAATATTTCATTTGCTAAACTAAATGCACAAACATACCTTGATATCTGACTTATTTAATCATAGCATTTATTAATTTGGCATAGTTTTAACATCAGATTCTCTTCCTGACAGAACCCTCCCTACACTACAGTTCACTGCTATGTATCTCCTAGTGACTAGGTACCTATAAAACAATTAAGTGTTTCTAATGAATAAGACTGCATGTTTTATTTTGGACTGTGGAAGGACACTAGAGCAACCTAAGAGAACCCCAGCAGACATTGGAAAAATATGCAGAAAGGACCCAGATCGCCAAGCCTGTGAATCAAACTTAAGACCTTCTTGCTGTGAGGTGAGCCACCTAAAGGATAAAACAAAATATCTAAATAAAATGTTAAAGTGAAAAAATGGACATTCACTTGTAACGGACTCTTATGTAAAGGACTTCTTGAATGACTGCAACTGTGTGAAGTAAAAAAAAACATTCAATAATAAAATATGTTTCTAAATGTCACATGTCAACAACAAACCAGAGATCCTCTATGATGCCTTAAACAAATCTTTCAATCAGTAAATTAAGTATAAGAAAATCAATCCTGAAAAGTCCTACAGTGTTACGCAATGTCTTTTCTTTTTCTCTCGTACGAAGCCATAACTTTAAGGTTGAAATTAAAAAACAAACAATGCTATTAGTGTGACAGTTCTGTCCGAACGTAATGAGTGTGTGTGTTTATCCTGTTATAAAATATCATGGATCTTCTCACTGTTTGAGGGAATGACAATCGGCCGTCCTTGTCGAAGTAAGAGCTAATCTGCACATAAATAATCAAGGTAGTGAGTCAGTGTGGAGAAGCTTGTCAGGGGGAAGATGAAGGAGTCGGCCTGTTTACAAGAGGCTCAACCAGTGGCAGGTAAATCCACTCAAATCGACAGAGGAAGCCATCCATCTTTGCATTGGAGGCCATTTCTTTGGATTGGGGGAGAGGGGGAGGACAGTGGGGGAAAACAAAAGGACGGGAACAGAAACAAAGCCAAAGTTTGGACAGATAAGAGTCAAACGTTGACATTGTGCAGGAACAGTGGAAAGGTGTGGGGTGTGGGTGGAGAGGGGGCTTCACAGGTCAAAGGACATGCGGCAGGTGAGAAAAGGTGTTAAAACTGATCAAAGTCTGAAAGATGTGCTCTGATTTACTGTGGATAAAAAAGTACAAAGATGAAAAATAAGATGAATTAAGATTCAAATAAATACGAAATGTGAATGTATGTAAAAAAATGTGGGAAAAAAACATTGACTACGCTCTCTCTTCTTGCTTTCATTAGTTAGATCTGTCAATCAAATCAGCTTTCATTCTAGTCCTAAAACATTCCAGTGACTTAAGAAAACCAGTGTTTCGTCCCAACACTATATGGTCAAAAGTATATGAACACCCGGGCATAAACTTTCCTATTCAGAGCAATCGGAATAAATAATGTCTATTGAAATTTGTATCTATTCATCCATTCATTACCTAGTTTCATCACCACTTAATTCAAGGTCACGGTGGGACACCAGAAAAATACACTAAACACCCAAACGGGTCACGAATCTGTTGCAGAATACAGAAGCAAACACACGGGACAATTTCAGTATCTCTAATTAACCTGACTACTTGCCTTTGGGTTGTGGTGGAAACCGAACTACTCAGAGGAAACCCACGCAGACACAGGGAGAACATGCACACAAACTCCACACATAAAGTCCCAGATTACCTTACCCGGGATGCAACAGTAAGAAGCAACACTGCTAAGCATCCTTAGCCACCATGCCATCTGTATCTATACAAGAAAATGACATTCAAATCAGGCATTGAGGAGACCTGGGTTACAATCAACATTCTAATTCATGCCAGAATTGTTGAGTACTGCAAGCAGGGAACAAAGTCGGTAATACAATCCAAATCTATATGATGAAACATTTCTCTCCTACACAGTATGATCTTTTCCAGGATGTCTCTAAATTCAGAGTAAGAAGCGTCACTGAATGGTTTAATGAATATTAAAATGATGTAAATCCTAAGCTGTGGCATGTACATGACCCCAGTGTCATTAATCACTCACAAGATCTTTTCACCGGTCTCAAACCACATTCTACACCAACAACATGTAAACATTGATTAGAGGAAGAATCATGTTCTCCAAAGAATTTGTGTCAAAGTGCATTAAAGCTGTTCTACTGTCTTCAATTTTATGTAGTTCACTTTGCTTCAATTTGGCTAATCTGAATACATACATTTCACACTTAATGATATTAGGTTATGTATCAAACCTATTAAAAATGTTGTAAAATAATTTCATAATACCCAAAGTATTTGTTTTCTTAGAAAGCAACTTATCCAATATACATATGGATATACTCAATACACGACTTTCTCAATAAACAAGTTCACCAAATTTGATTTGTAAGCAAGTTTAGCTAATTGAACACATATGGGCGAGATTTGAGCCAGCTCTGTAGAATATCAATTCTGACTTATTGTGAACCTTACCATGAAAGTCAAACAGGCACCTTAAAAGTCCCGATGCCAAAAACATTCCAAAGAAATTAAACGTTAAAATAGAATTCCTGAATTAATCAAACCCGTGGCCAGCCTATGGAGCAGTGACAACTTCTCTAAGAAGTCAGAAAATATCTATTTAAGTGAAAACATGAAAATAACTGCAGACGTCTACAGCTTTAACTGAGGTCCATAATAATGACTCCACAACGTACGTAAAAGTTTATGATGTTCGTCTTCATGAAATGCTATTTAAACAAAAACCAAACGAAACATAATAAATGAGAGGTTGATGGAATAATGTTCTATAGACAAATAAAACAAAAGTTTGATTAGAATTTATTGCAAAAATGGTTAGTGGAATTTAAAGCTGCTAGAGGTAGTGTCAACAGTCCTATTATTTATTTAGATTTACTAGAACGTTATTATCATGTCACACACTGGCAGACATAGTAGTTACTGCATACACGAGATTCCACAGGTCAGAAAGATACATTAAAATGAGGTCATAGACAATTTTCTATTTTTAATTCACTTTACATGCATGCTTTAGGACTGTAGTAGTTTCCAGAGTAAACCCATACATGTGGGCAAGTGAGACCCAAGAACATACACAAACTACATACAGAAAGAACAAGGACCGGATCTGTTTAGATTATTTTTTCTCGGCTCATGAAATTCACGGCTTGCAGTATGAAGTCATAACGTTGAAGTGGGAAGTACATTTTTTAAAGCAATGACTGATGATGTGCTTTTGTTGATGTTCCACTTGTGTAACACGTTAGCGTTTAAGTTTTATGATCTGACATAATTTGGTGTGACAAATATGCATCAACACACGCCATCGTTAATCCGTTTTCAAAGCAATGCATCGGCGTGTAATTGAGATTAATTATATTATTGTTGTATATTATCACAGGTATAATATTGTATTAGGATGTATGGATTTGTAATTGGAGGTTTAGTGTATATAAATACCTGTATGAAGGTGGCTAGGAGTACACAGCTCATCTCTTGCTGTAGGATAACTTTGTTCTGCAGGTTGTTGTAGCAGGCACTGATGAGTGAAGGGAAGAGGACTCTGACAAATCGTGGGTGGCTGAAGTACTGAAACGGCAGCTGACACAGTTTCTGCAACACACTGGGCTGCCGGCCAGACTGTACGATCACCTGAAAGATATAGACAAAAAAAAGTGTGTTCATCCTCGCGTCCACACAGTAAGCAAATTCCACTATCGGCAGTAAATCACAACCTCATCTTGTGCCCTTCCCACACATAAATCTGCCATTAAAACAACACACAAACAGTGATTAAGAGGGGAAAGAGAGGGCACAGCCTTTTCAGCGCACAATTATGCACCATAAACTCGGGCAAGGAAGCCTTAGTACCTCCTTCTGTAGTACAAGTGCACGCTAAATGCTCGTGGGCTCCTTTCGGGCGAGAGCAGACAGTCGTCTTTCTGACTCAGTTCAGCTGTCGCCACGGTGGAAACAGCTATGTCGCAATAACCAAGCCGCTGCTTCAGGAAAAACCCCAACCGTTGACGTGCCAAGGTTCAAACAGAGGTAAACACCATGGCGTGTGAGCACGTGAGGTGAGATTTCGGAGGGTAAAGGGGGCCAAGAAGGTTGGGAAGCCAGACCCTCCCCCCCCCCAGCATGGTCACAAGCACATTGCTTTTACCACTTTAAGAAATGAAGCAATACCATTAATAGAGTCCCTCACCATAGAGCATCTCGGCCTGACTTCAGCACCGTCAATCACACCATCACATGAGGTCCCCTCGACATTAAAACCAAATCGCTCCCAGCCTGACCTGATTAAAGTAGAGTCTCTGAGCCTGGTGCCAGAGGTTTTCAGAGCAAGTCTGGGAACCTGGCAGGAAGGCCAGGAAGCTGGGAGGTCACTACAGTAAATCCCGCCAGGTGAGATAAAGCAAGAGAATGATATAAAGAGAGAGAAAGAATGAGAAGAGAGCCAATTACAGATTCCCACACACACTAGCTTCCACGGCAGCTCAAGTCGAAATGCAAACCAGAAGGACGAGGTGGAATTCCCGAAGCGATGGGCGACATAAATTACAGAGATTTACAAGATTTGTAAAAATACTCTTAACTAAACTTTCTTCAATGCGTTCTTTGCTTTAATAATGCACTTCAAGGGGTTTAAAAGTCAGATAAACAGAGCGATAACTCAGGTCTTTTATCATTTCAAGGTGAAGACCCTACACAGTGAAGTCCTACAGCAACGTTCAAAGGTTCTCCAGCCATGTCATTACGTATGTTTAAAGACAGCTAAAACAAACCACTGTTGAGTCATGTTAACAGTACTGATAGCTCAAAAACAACTGACCAAAGAGTCACCTCAACATGAGGTGATCTTATGACATGACCCAGTGGTGTTGTTTTAGTTTGCAATATATGATCGTTTCCGTTTGGAATGCCAAAAGAAGTGGATTTCCTGTAGCACTGTAGAACAATCTGACCGCCTTCATTGGATGTGCTGTGAGATGTCAGGCTGTAACATTTTATAATCCTGGAAAGAGACGAGCAAATCTCTTCAGCACACATGGACTAAAAATCTGCCTGAGTTATCCCCTACCTTTGTGGTTATATCATCTATTGTTGTGTTGATTCCTATGGATCAAAGACCATGGCATAAAGTGGCACCGAAAAGACTTCCTCCCAGTTCTCAAGGATATTATGCACTGTAGATGGATAAAAATCCTGTCCACTGATAATGACTGATGACATTTTTAGATAGAAGAGCATTACATTTTATTAACACATAATCTTCCATGAAATTAGTGGCTACAACCGACCTCACAACTGTCCCGAGGTACCAGTGCCACATTATAAATGTTTGGTATTCAAAAAACAGCACGTGTTTATAAGTGTGCGTAGGGTATACAGACTAGACATGATTTAGAGTGACACTGGGCTCACAAATCAACCAGCTGTCTCATAGTCCCTCAGCATATAGTACTCCATCTACACACCTAAACAATTTGTCTCCACAAGCAAAACATACAGCATTAAGAGAACAGAGGTGAACTCCAGCTTAAGTCCTCGCGTGGCCACTTCAGATTCCAACATAGGATAAACTTTGCTTCTGAGGCGGTCTCGGTCAGGTCCTACTGCAGTCACCAGGTATCTCATTTAGCATCGGCCATCATAAATACACTGGTGGGCTTTTGAACTTGTGCACCCCTCCTGTTAAGTACAGATGGTCGTAAAGAAGCGGAGAGGCATGGCCTGGCCTGTGTTTTCCTAAGAACAGAGCATTGGTATTTTTAAACAGAGCCACACTTTTACGGCAAGTCTATTACATAATTCCCAGCCTGTCCCCCGAAAACAAAGGGAGTGTAAAGTTAATGTGCCGAAACGCAAACATAGGCTCTGTATAGCCCAAGGTGAAAAGGAAGGAGACCTGAGCTTGTCGAGTTTGTTCTTTGATAAAGGGTTGATAAGAATGAGAAGGAAAGTCAGATCCCAAAACTAAAACGTTGACGTAAATAGTATACATAATGAAGTAAAACATTGTACATTGTATTTAAAAATGGTATTTATTTATATCACGGTGTGTATAAAGTGCCACAAAGGAGGGGTGCAGTGAGGGGGGTCCACTCGAAGATAAAAGCAATGGATAAATGACTCTTGGGGATCTTAAGGGGCAGTCAAGACAGGACGTTACAACTAGTACGACTTACATGGCCAAAGATTACCACCCACATGCATCAGAAACAAAAATGTCTGTCAGTCCAGACAGTGCGACGGCACCATGCGTACTAGCATAGATCTAATGAACAAAGTGGCATAATAAAACCCGACTGGTTTGTTAGCATTTCTCATTCGAGAAAAACAGTCCCCTTTAAAACAAAACTAAGAGCTATGTTTGCTCAGGAGAGAAGGACGAATGATCGCTGATTTATTACAGCTGCTTCTCTGAATCAAGCGTCAGCTTCGATCCTTTGAAAGATAATCTCTCGAGGAGATCTTCACCAGGAGCCCATCTGACCTGGACGGCACTCAAACCCAGCATTAGGCCTAAATGGGGCCCTAAATTCTGAAGGATTTATGAGCAGGCAAACAAAAAATGAAAGAAAATTCCTAAAAAAAAAAAGAAACCCCAACATCGTACTCGAGTGTGTTAAACCGCAGCTTTCTGTTGACGGCATGAGTAAATCATTGCATAGTGCTTGGCAGAAGCTTCATCCCTTTGCTACACCCCCATAGCTGTATTTGCTACAGTGCTTTTTGCAGTTTAACTACATGGAACAAAAAGGGCAGCGTTATCTGTGCCGCCATGAACTGTTGAATAGACATTATCAGCACAGGACTTGTTATGGACTGAGGTTATATCGTGTTAATATACGATTCAGGCGCATGCACAATTGAAACTTAAATCAGGATCTTGAGGGATGGAGAGGATGGTAGATAAAAGGAGATGAGTGTGGTCGCCTGTTTCCTGCGAGCTCTTAGGATTGCTATGTCGAAAAGTGGCTGTCCACATGAAACAGCTTGTTCACCACCACTGTCTAATCCTGCAGAATTGTGCGAAAACACCGGCGCTTGACTACACGGATGATGATAACTCGATGGACGAGGTTGTTTATCTTTAGCTGGATGTGTCGTGTTGTACGCTTATCTGGCAGCTTTCCAGACGTCAGACCAAACAGTAATGAAAGGATCAGAAAGTTACTGAGTGATTTATAGATCAATGCTGGTGTGACACAAAGATTCAGTTCAGATGTTAAAAACGTCATTAATTTACATAATGTATTGATTATGATAAGAATGATTTACTGAAAGAACAAGCTCAGTTTAAAATCAGAGTTCATCATACAGGAAAAAAAAGATTCCATAAAACCTACTACATATCAGGCATTAATCAGACATAAAACATTTGTCATTAAAATTAGACTAAACCTTTAACTACAATATGTAGCAAATAAACTAGCAATGAATACAGGCAGTTCATTAGACCGTAATAGTCTAGTGGGGAGTTTGAAAGTCTGAATCCCAGTTCTGCCACAAAGCCACTGTTGGACCTTTGAGTAAGGCTTTTAACCCTTTTACGTTATGGGCAAAAGTGATGTTACAAAATCTTAAGACTAATAATCTAAGGGCTGATCTGTACAGCCTAAACAATAAAATGGCACTAAAATGAATTAAAATGATTTGTAATAGAGTTTATAATGAGATATAAACAATGATGGGTGCTATTGTTTGGTCTCTGACACCTTTGTATAAATACAGATGCATTATTGAATTGCGTAACAGGAAGGTTAACCCCTCCAGGGGATCCGAAAGAGTTTTATAGTCAGAAAGTTGCTTCCATGTTTTACCCATGTTTTAATGACCTAATATAAGATTGAGTATTTTGCATCAGAGCTGTGTTCTTGTCCGGAGCTTGTGCTTCACACATTGATACTAGGATGTTGACATTCATATGACTGTGTCATGTGATTTATATGTTTTAATCCAGGTAGAACATATCCTGCTCCTCTTTCCGTGCCTGGTCTGTCATATATCTAACATTTGACAACATAATACAACATAACAAGATGATCACTTATAAATTATCTTTTTTTTCATGGGAATATAAAGCAATTCCTTAGCAATTACAAAAGTGAACAGAAACATTATTTATGATAAATCATCTAATTCAACAAACATTTCAGTAGTACTGTACTCACTAAACTCAAACTACAATTAAGACTTGAGAAATGTTTTTAATGGTGCTGAAACAGCATAGCGCAGCGCAGACTCCAATAAACACAAGTCATTATGGCCCCAGAGTACAAACACACACTTTACAGCATCCCATTCAGGATATAGGTCACTCAAAAGCTCGGTCTAAAGGAATGCACACCATAGCAATCCTTCAAAGCCGGTGCTGTGTTATAAGCTGTAGTATTTCTCAGACACACACATGTAAACACAGGCAAATGAGCTGGCACTGTATCAGCAGCCCGAGTCAGACAGCAGTCCTGGGGTCAGCACTGCCTTTGAGTCCAGCTTGTGCTTACATTAGCCTGAGAAAAGCCATAGCCCAGGCAAAAGTCCCACATCATTTATACTGCACGAGTCCACGAACAGACATCGGTCCAGGAGTCCTTGCCAAACTGCAAAGCTCTCACTGAAGACACGGACTGTGCAGATTTTTAACATCCCATGTCACACAATATAACCTCCTGAAATTAAATGTTTATAAAACTTTAACATGAATCTGGAATAATCTATGAGATTACTGAAATACTCTATTCACCTGATAGTACAGGGTCTGTTTTTAATAGTAAAAACGAAGCACCGCCAAGTCGTGACATAAACAACCAGCCTATATCCTGGACAGTTTAAAGCAATCGCCATGGAGCAGTTTTCAAATTAGTAAAGTGGACTGAGGATAAATGAATATGCAAAAATGTGTAATTCCCAGTCTGGTTGTTGTGTTAACTCTCCCTGGTCTAAGCACAAAGCCTAATCATCTGTCACTCCTCACATTAATTCAATCCTCAGTCCTCATTCAATTATCCAATATAATATGCAAATCAGCCCAACAATGGCCTACGAATGCTAATTACGTACATCAAAATAATTAAATTGGATTTGAGTGTCGGAGGAGAACTGAACCGCCATAAAAAAGAAAGACAGTTGTTTTAATTAACAGCACGAATGTTTTAAATTAGAATCCGTAATAAGCCTATAAATTGCTGGCAGGCCGACCCACCCGTGTGGCCGGGCATCATAGTGGTCAATCCTCAAGAGAGCCACATAACCAGAGAGGGAGTGTAGTGCTGTCACAGGCCACGTCGCCGTCAACCGGAGTAACATGTGGAACGTCATAGCCTGTGAACTTCCATCTTCATGTGTGGCTTTCATGTTAAGTCCAAACACAGAAGGAAGACTTGGCACAGTGCAATGCATTATTTAACGCCCTGTGTTTAATGCTTTGTGTTGCATTAAGAAAAGGTGCATGGTTGTGTTTTAATCCTCATGTTAGTGCTGGTGGATCAGTTTTAATCACATCTCGATAACGGTTGTAGTGTTTTCAAAATATATTAACATGATGGGTATATGATTTTGACAATGACTATGTATTGATTTATGTATTTATTGGGGTTTAATATCTTTTCTTACATTTATGCTAAGATACAATAAGTTTCATCAGAACACATTTAAGACGCTTGGTTGCATATTTAAGAATATTTACATATTAATTTCCAGTGATTCGGGCAAATATGCCATACTTAAACCAACAGTTTAGTCCATGTTCCTTGTCAGCACAATACATATTTAGCTATCATGCCACCATGACAATAACTAATAAGTTACACTGGTGCCTTACAGCAACAAAGTCCTGGGTTGATCTAAGCCTTTTCTCCCCTTGTCTGCATGAGTCTACCCCAACAATCCAAAAACATACAGACACAAGATATGCAGCTTGGAAATACACAATTGTCCATGTCTGAGTTGAAAACAAGCTTGTGAAATAATGGACCTTGTGTAATGAGTAATCGTTTTGTCATAAGTAGTCATCATAAATGTAACCAAAAGTGTGAACGATGACTTTAAAATCTTAAAAACAAACACTCAATTTAAAGATGAAGCAGACAACTGCACTCTTCTACCATACATGAAGAGTACGCCCACTGCCCTCAAAACTCATTTTGACATCTTGATGTATTACCCAAAAACGATCCTACTTTTAATCATTCGTAAACAAGACACTGGGATACACTAGGGGTAGATCTCCTGTCTGAATAGCTTACTATGTTTTGAGATCATAACCTTGGCTTCAGACTTGGAGGTGCTTCACAATGGAAGCTTCTATTAAAAAAATGAACGACATCATCTACTGCAAGCAGCAGCCATGACATCTCGAGATCTCTGTATCGGAAGCCCGCTTGTATTGGAATATGCATTCAGGAATAAATGCTATTTTATTTAAGTAGTACAAAAATAGTATGTAAGTTCTACACCTGGCAACTGAAAAATGGTAGCAAGAGGATTTCTCAAATCTATCATTTCTGCACGATAATGTTTACACCAGGCATTTGGTAGAACTTCTATGTCAAACACCAACACTGGTAAGTACGTATTTCCACTTTACTTTATATATATATATGTGTGTGTGTGTGTGTGTGTGTGTGTGTGTGTGTGTGTGTGTGTGTGTGTGTGTGTGTGTGTGTCTTTGGACAGTGGAAGAAAAGAGGAGCTCTCAGAGTAAACTCACACAGACACACTGAAAACATGCAAACCAATTACGTCTACACATACGTATCTGAGCGGTCAGTAGCACCATTGGTGAAACGTCCTTTATCAGTCTGCCTTAGTGTTTTCATTATTAATATTTATAGAATTTATCTACAGTTTAACATTAAACATACATATCTGTCTAAACAGTCCGACATCCTTGTGTAAAAAGCACTAAGTCTTACCTGATTGTCCGGATGATTGACGGTAAAGTAACCAACACAGACGATGACCTCATGTAGCAGTTCCTCTGAACTGTTCTGAGAGCAGTACCACAGAAGAGAGCTCACAATGTGCCTGAAGGCTAGAGACAGACCCTCAGCTCCCAGAACAGACTGTAAGAAAAGAGTACAACATTAACATTTATATCAAAACAATAAAGAATTAGGCAGATATAAAAAAGTAGGGCTAGCTGTAGCCTAGTGGTTATGGTACAGAACTAGTAATCCAAAGGATGCCGGTTCAAGCCCCTCCACTGCCAGGTTGATTGAGTTCAATAAAGTTGCTTTGGGCACAAGCGCCTTCTAAATGCTGAAAATGTAAATGTACAAGATTGATGGGTGACTTGCTTTAAATTGGGATTCAATTTGCAATTGAGGGTTAAGAGCCTCGATCAGGAGCCCAACAGTGGCAATTTAATTGTAATCAGACTTGAACAGGTAGCTTACCATCTTAACCACTTAACAATCACCTCTACAACAAACGTGTATGTCAGTATGTCATATATGTCAACGATTTGATATATAAAAGATGCAATAAAAATAATATATATAAACAAAATATATGATTCCATCCTTTTAATCCTTGATTATAGATTATGGCTGAATTGAATGTCAGCAATCAAGTCAATGGTTCACGTCCCACAAATGTGCCTTAAATAAAGGCCCTTAACCCTTAATTGCTATTTAATATGTATTTATTATAAAGAATAT
>JAOUQU010000007.1:2541588-2552993 GCA_028566735.1 Ammoglanis amapaensis
ACACACACACACACACACACACACACACACACGCACGCACGCACGCACGCACGCACACACACACACACACACACACAAACACATGCACGCACAGGCACAAAACAACGAAAAAATCTTTCAGATAATAACTAAATGTTAATATTTGCAAACAAAACGTTAATATAAAAGTTTATACTCCTTGACCAGAGAGAACGCCACTTCATTATCAAAAAGAAGTTGGGGTCTGGAAGCTGTACTTTCCCAGAATTCTAAATGAGTCATGTAAACTAGGCATGGATGTTGTATGTATGACGCTTCCTTTTGGCTCTGATCTCAGACTGGCTGATGGGATGTGTTTGCTCTAGCAAACTGAGTAAAAACAGAAACAATTTTGAAATGTCACTAAACAGGACTAGATAAAAGCTCATGACGGGGTCATCAAGACAGTAAGGGTAACGAGGGTTCTTCAGAATAAAAAAGCAAATCAAGATTCTGCGGGAAAACACGCAGCATGTCTAATAGGCCTACCGTTAGTTGGTGCAGGAGGAGGTCCATGAGGGGGGCAATTTTGTTGCTGTAGAGGACGTAAAAGCAATTGCTGTAGCAGCCGAGGCACGCCAGGTAATACACGTTCACGACGGCACTCAGAGACCTGAAACAAACATTAGATTCAGTTTTGAAATGCCCATCACCCACAGTGTTTGCAGATGAACCAATGATGACTAAGACACTTGGGCAAACTCTACATAACATTTACACAACCTTTTAGATGTTTCATCTACTCTGAAAAGATTTAAGAGAAAAGAGCATCACAAGCACACAGGTGTGTATCAGTGCCATTGACATACATAAGTGTTAAAGTAATGCTCGCATGAAGTACATATGGAGACTTCACAGAAAGACATTCTGCTATTATCGTTTGTTACATTAGCATTACGATACCAGGTCTCATTCTGTACACTCTACAACACTGTGGATTTTTTAGACAAAATAAGTATCTGTCACGTTTTGAAAATATACGATACAAGATTTACTAAAATTAGATAACAGCAACCACAGACATTCATCGAGGACAAAGATTTAACTCGTAAAGCTGCAACAATTAATGACTTCAGTTCTCTCTTCAATAGAAAATTCAATGGAACGCTAAAACGTTGAAAAACTGATATGAAATACGATATGATACATAGGGGGCAGTTATAGAACTGGGCTTGTGGTCGGAAGTTTGCTGGTTTTGATTCTAAGAGTTCACGGGTCATGAGTGAAGTGCAACTGAGCAACTCTCAAGTGCTCCCCGAGTGACGTGGGTAGGGCTGCCAACCACACTGGGCACGTATGCTCACAGCTGCTCCTAGTGTTTGTTCAGTAGTGCGTGTATATATGTGTTTTACTGCACAGATTTTAAAGCTGAGGTGTGTAAATAACAGTGATGAAAAGAAATCAAAGTAAATTATTTACTTAGTAAGTAGTTATTTGCATTTTCAATACAGTCCCATATTTTTCTGATTTCTGGCTCTATAATATAAAATAGTTTCATCGAATAGTCCAAGCCCTTTTCAGAGATTAGACGTATAAAGAAACATCATTCTTACTACCTTAACAAGAGTAACTAGCAGAAACGGACTACTCAATCATTCTGACAATTTTTCTTGTTTTGCGTTTCCCCTCCCACTCACTCGAACCCTGATTCTGTCTTCCCCTGCACCAAAATCCTATTCTTCTTTTTTACATCTTTTTCTCCCCATACAGAGATAAGAAACTACCCATCAGCGCCTGTAGGTCAGTCAGCAGTCAGTCAGTCCGCTGTATAATGTCTGCTGCACACCAGCCTGAGAGAAGATTGATGCTGCTGATAAGTGACCAGTCACACTACTCCAGGTTTGGCGGCTCCTCCGCTCACCCCACTCCCTCCTTTCATCAGTTAATATTTTCTGACAACTGTATATTTTAACCCAAAGCAGAGTGGCGGGGCCCTATCTGTGGTGTGGACGAAAGGAATCTGACTTTGCCGGTTTAAAGTAGGCTGTGTTTATTCCCAGCCATAAACATTTTGATACGTAGAGCAACCGTCGCCATCTGTTCGGCGTTTTCAGCCGATCCTTATTGGCCTAAGAAAATAAAAATAGCAATGGCGAGCCACGGCCGTCTTGGCCTTGTCGATAACTTCCTCCAGCAGACAAAAGCTGGAGTGTATATTTAAACCGCCGACGGGCAGATCTGAAAGATAGCGATGCGGCTATTGCATAGTGGCGTAAAAGCGTCAGCCGGGTACAGTGGAAGAAAAGAAGCGATCTGACGAGACTCCTGGGAAGGCATCCAACTGCTCCAAACATCATTCTAAGCTTTGCAGTTTTTCAACCGCTCAATTGCTGTTAGTTATAAAATCCAGTGAACCATTTTTGTATGCTCAGGGTTATTAATCGACACATTTTCACCTCGGACGAATTAGCGATAAACGTTTCGACTAACGTGTTGACCGAGACGTGCTTCTATTTATGTACGATGTTTAAAAATCACTCGCTCGGTGAGCACATGGAACATTGATTTGCTAGAGTAAGAACAGTGTAGTGTTTCTTTTGCACTGATAGAATGCTATCTATTGAGGAGTGAAAGAGAACCACAGACAGAAGGGGAGGGAGGCAGAGATGGTTATGGGTGAGTGGAGTGATACTGCAGGCTCTGTTCAGTAAACGGGGAGAGAAACATGAGATCCCCTCCGAACTGTGCACTCTGGGCAGCCGACCAGCACCACATCTGACTCACTGATTTTCCATGGGGAAAAAGAGCCCTGATTGTAGATTCACATTCACTTTGGTTTTGTATAAATGAAAAGATTCTAAAGTGAACTAAATTATTATGTTCACCTGCACCGCATTCATTTATTAGGATTTTAACGTCGTGTTTTACACACCGGCTACACAAGATTCATCAGTTCAAGTCTAAACTCAAGTCATGGACAATTTAGTATCTCCGAGTCACCACACTTGCATGAGGAGGAAACCGGAGCTTCTGGAGTAAACCTGCACATAATAACATACAGCTGCATCTACGACCCTGATGGGTTCATCTGGGAATCAAACCCAACATGTTGCCAATTGAGGTACCAAGATACTTTCAAATGACATGTTCACACTGCTGGAGTTATACCAGATAGCGTTTTTGAATCACACAACTAAGAAACGATAATCCACGTCTCAATGAACAATGTTTAACCCCCCCCCCAAAGGAAAATACTCAGACTGTGACAAATATTCTAAAATAATAAACGTAGAACCAACACCACAGGATCTATTTAACGTCATAGTGGGACACACACTGGACGAATACACTGAAGATCTAAACAGGTTGCCATTCTGTTGCAGGTTATACACTAACGCAGACACACATGGGACAATTTCAATATCTCCAGTTAACCTGACTGCATGTTATCGGACTGTGTGAGAAAACCCACTCAGACACTTGAACATGCAAATTCCACACAGAAAGCTCTGTTACTGTCTTACCCAGAAATCAAACCAAGGACTTCTACCTTTTGTGAGGCGATATAAGTGAAATACATTGTGCAACATTTTCACTAAAGTGTTTCTGATCAAGATTTCGGACATTGTTTTAAGATGATTGAAATTTAATTTCCCGATTTTGTTACATTAAATGTTTATCTCAAGTCCTACTATCTTAATAGAGTAGTATAACATAAACCACATTCTATTCTATATTATATTCTAGGCTTAAATACAGCTGCACAGTACAACAACATTCGTTCTTTGTGTATCCCAGCTTTATTGGAAGCTGAGCTTAGTCTCAGGGTCAGCGTTTGTATGACCGCTTTGAAGCTAAGAGTGTAAAGGGTCCCGCTCAGTAATTAAACAGTGACTGCAGATCTGAAAGTAGAACGCTAAACCTTTCAATTGATAAACCAAAACATTAACCACAAGGCTCCCAATGTCCCATACTTCCAATATCATACAGTCATTATAAGGACATACTTCAATGTCTAATTAATTTCCTCCTCCTGGAATCACCACCGCAACAACAACAAAAATCATTTACAATAATTACTAACATCATTGAGTTATTTCATGTAAGAAGCACTTGTTAAGACATTTGGTAAATCCATATAGATTTTTTAAAAGAGGTGGTGGTGTCACATGTCCAGACTTGGATTGAATGACAGGCTTAAAGGTGTCAGGGTTCACGTCAGCTTCTCAAGTACTGGACTGAAAGCTTGAAGGTAGGAATCAACATATTAGCAGATCAGACAACAGACAGAGAACTAAAACTGGTTTAGCAGAATTTCTTCTTACAAGCAACATATGAATACATGTGTTTAAAACTATTTAATTCATGACATACAACTTTGACCCTTCATTGGGTATTTGAAAAAATTATTTATAGCCACCACTGCATACACAGGAAACTGGCAAAGCATTGTATGTGTGTATATATATAACTTTCAGATTGCATCTGATTTTTCAGATCATGCATCGTGCAGGTTTGGTAAAATAATAATCACTTCTAAACAATTCATTTCTGGGTATGTGTTGATGAGTCTGATCAAAATTAAATGGTGATAATTTATTTTACTCTAATTCTAGTTAAAAGAATAAAACAACTCAAATTTTGATCACACACAAACCCATTCATTTTAAAACCAGTAAACAATGAAATATATTGTTTATGTATATAAACATTACATATTCCATATATAATCTGGAAATAATGCACTCTTAATTGTGAACAAGAAGTTTTATTTGCTCGTCTGTTGATGTCTAATAACTGGTGGTAAAGAAAAAAGATTATTTTTGCTACACGTCACCTTAATACATTCTTTACAATTCTTACATGTGTTCCTCTACCCTAGCCATTTTGGCAACAAATAAAAATCAATCAAATATGAAATGAACTGAGTTAAAGTTTTTTTTCAGGCTGGCTTGGCTCAGAAAGGCTGATATAATGAAACCTATACAAAATGCATGATGAACCTGATCTTGGTGCACATTTACAAAGTTGCAGAAGAGCAGGTTATCTGATTCCTTCTATAGGATGGTTTGTAGGAAGGAATGTAGCGGTGGGACAGGGCAGCCCTCAGGTGGCTCACACGGTTAAACAGCAGATTAAAGAGCACACTACTAATTTCTTTACACTAATCTCATTATAGGCCAAAACAACCGTTGATGGCCTAAAGCCCATAAGTTACTCCCAGAGCTTGCATAAAGCTCCGACAAACTTGGAGCAATTACGGGCATTATGACAACAAAGACCAACATGCATACTAGACACAAATTTCACTGCTGTGCTGAGTTACAAAAAGCGATCGCAAAACTGACAGGCAAGAGTCATCTGCTACTTCGGTGACAAAACCTTGCAGGACAGTGGACAAAAAAGTGATCATTTCTGACCCTCTGAGAAATAAAGTGTAATTATTCTATAGTTTAATTCAACCCTCTACCCTGGCTGCCCAATCAGTGTATCATAATACATGATCAATCTGACTTTATTCCATTTCAACTCAATATTCATGTTTTAATAGACTGTTTAAAAAAATCTCATGACTTGCCTTGTCAAGATTGTTTAAAAAATGATTATACAAGAGATGCATTGTTCTCCCGCTTTGCTCTTTATTACCTGTGCCCATCACTGCTATTGATGCTATTAAAATGAGCATCGAGACTTTTCTCTGTACCTACACCTTAGAGATGAAACAAACTACCTTAGTCAGTCCAAACATCTCATGTTGTCCTTAAAATACTAAATACTAAGTGGAAGGGGGAGTTTGGTTTGAGTTGCAGGATGATTGGTGGACGGACATTCTTGCTAGGGTTAATACTCCAATACCTCCTGCCTAAACAAAATTTATTGCAGTTAAAGATTGCACACTTAAAATATTCTTAAAAGAACCGGTGACACTTTTCCATATGTTTTGCAGTAAAATAAATAAAACTTAACAAGCTAAACTAAACTGGTGTGACTAATCATTTTTGGTGTGCCTACCAATAAAATATATCTGCATATATATTTCCATATGTTATAATTTATATTTTTATATCCCACATCTATTATGTAGATTAAAAAGTGTTCTCTCTACCTATCTATATTATTATCATAATTATAATAACTAATGTGCATATGTATTTATGTTGTGTTCATATGCATTATGGTGCAGCCGTGGCCTGGTGGTTAGAGAACTGGACTTGTGATTAGAAGGTTGCAGATTTGATTCCCGATGGTCAACAGTTTACGACTGAAAAACCCTAACTGCTCCACGGGTGCAGTGGCTATGGCAGCAGAACACGCCGAAGGCAGAACATGTGCGCTTACTGCTGCCCCCTATTGTGTGTTCACTAGTGTGTAATACATATATATGTATTCTATAAAAAAAAATACAACTAAAATTTGCCTCTTTACTCTTTAATGAACAAAAAACAAACACACTGGTTCTCACAATCTACAGATTCATATTTTTGAAACTATAACATGTTATTGTTTACTATAGAAACACTTCTGTGAGTGCTTCTATCTGGATAAGTGTAAATATAAATGCTATTTTCGTGCTATATGCACGCCTCCGGCACTACCACAAAATCAACAAATGCTGTGAATGCTAGTCAGGTGTCTTGATTTGTTTATTTGTTTATGCTTTTGGCTACATTCACGACAGACACGCGACATTTGATATTAACTCATTACAAGTTGAATCAGAACACAAGTTCAAATCAAACTAATGGACAATTTCCAATTCCCATCACCTGCATGTTATTGGACTGGGGTAGGAAACCGGAGCACCTGGAGGAAACTTACACTGAAATGAGAAGACTATGCAAACGAAATAGACCTGGACCATACCACTTTGGGACAAATTCAAGGAGGTCCCCTTCTAGCTGTGAGGCCAATGTGCCGTTGCCAAGTTTTTGACAGGGTAAGACTGTACAGTGGCCAAAAAGCCCAGATGACATCCCTCCCACAGGCACAAAAAATGGCTGTTATTAGGTTATAAATTTCACTGAGCTAGGTTTTTTTCCAACAAAGCCAGGTCGATATACACCATCCTAACCACCTTTACCTAGCGATGACAGCCCATGTCAAAGATCCTGATGAGAAATTTGCGTTCAGTGGCATTTTAGCCGTTATCGTATTACTCGTGAGGAAAGCAGCGCTGACCCATATGTACTACCCGTTTTTAAAAGAAACATTCCTGCACTGAGAAATTTCTGTCAGAATGCCACTCTGACAACACTCAAAAAGCAGTGCCCATTCTGCCACCAGACTGTGGGCTGCCCCCAAACACAACAGGCGCATTGTTAATCTGCCCATAATGAAGCCTTATCTTGTAGACATAGGATTAAGTTCCAGAGGTACCCTACACTGACGGAGTATAGAAGAGGAGGGAGAGGAGGGGCGTGCTGAGTGAGAAAGGGCAAGAAACAAAAAGAAAGAGAAA
This sequence comes from Ammoglanis amapaensis, assembly GCA_028566735.1. Classification (NCBI taxonomy): domain Eukaryota; kingdom Metazoa; phylum Chordata; class Actinopteri; order Siluriformes; family Trichomycteridae; genus Ammoglanis; species Ammoglanis amapaensis. The sequence goes on from JAOUQU010000007.1 coordinate 2,549,006, forward strand.
GACTTTTAGAGATGTAGAGCATGATGAAGAAGAAGGTATAAGGAATACAGAGCAAAAGATAGGGATGCAGATAAAGAGCACTGTAATCTCCTCACCTACTCTAACCAGCTTAACCTCAGACACCTGAGTAGACCAAACTCCTGATTAGCCTGCTGAGACAAAAGCTTGAGATAGCATACCGTGGTCACACCTTCGCACCCTTGTACTCGCGGGTGCACATCGTGCCCGTGAGGCATATTCCTTATTATTCAAGCCTGGGTGGCCTGATGGCTGGCTGGTTACCACCTGACCTTTGGGCCCCCCAAAACTTTGAAATCTACGGGGAATATCCTTATACAAGCAGCAAATATTTAGCTTTTAACGTCATGTTTTACACTATAGTTGACGTTCATTCGTTATCAAACGATCGTTATAGATCATTTTGTATCTTCAATTTGCCTTACCTGCATGTTTTTGGACTATGGGAGGAGTGAACCTATGCAGATATAGGGAGAACATGCAAACTGGTATACAGGGAAAAAATGGGTGTCATTGTCCGTTGCCTTGGATAGATCATTTCAGTCCAAAAATCCAAATAAATGAAGTCTTAAGAAAATAATAAGTAATTAAATACATAATCAGAGACTTTATAAACAGATTTTATACCCCTTTTGTTAGTAAACATCTCTGTATGGCAATTTGGTCAGTAGACTTAGACACAGTCGACTTGCAGCAAGAAGGTCTAGGCCACAATTGACCCGTAAGTGCAAATCTATGGTGGATAAGCAGCAGCAACATGTAAAGATCATTTTCAGCAGCCTAGCCAAGACAATCCATATCGACTTGTTCTGTGGGGGTTTCCACAGTCCTTCAGTTTACACCCACAGTCCAAAGACATGTTAGTCAAGTTAACTGGACATAATAAATTGTCCTATAGATACGTAGCATCTAGGATGCATAAGCCAATGCATTGTAGTGCCACTCGCAATAAGGCAAAAAGTAACCAATTGACTAAAATAAAATGCACACATACACATTACGGAGCGTTTCAAAACACCCAACAACAACAAAAACATTTAACAAAAGCAAGCAAAACTAGATTTCTTGTATAAGTACACCAAAAATATGCCTGACAAATATAAGTAAGACCAACCAAGTTCAAACGATTGGTAGTAGGCTAGCTTAAGGAGATTTTTATTTAGGCATAAAGGAAGAAAAAACATTCTATAGAACAGATATGGATTGTGACATTGTTCCAGAAAGAAAGAGGAAAATTACCCTCACACACATAGATGAACACCCAAATAGGTGGACAGAAGGAAAGTTAAACGGGAAAGCTGAAGAAGACAGAAAGGTGCGGGTGTGACTGCAAACTTGGATAGTATAAATTATTATTATAGCCGATTATGGGATTTGATTATTTTGTAGGCAAAACCAAAATGAATTGGAATGTGAAGAGTAAATAAGGAATAAAACATACCCATTCGTAATCTAAATCGATACAAATCCTATTTTGTCATTTAAAAAAAAACCCCACAAAATCCGCTTTACAAAACGACGAGAAACCACGAATGACCCAAAAGTGAAAATCTATGGTGGATAAGCAGCAGCAACATGTAAAGATCATTTTCTGCACCCCCTTGTAACCAGGTTATCAACCAGGAAATAGCTTGACCTGAGCCAGGAGCTCACATTTCCCAATCTCACAATATAATCTCCCCCCTTTCTCCTATACGTCCAGTCAGGCTTGACGTACGCAAAACACAGAAATCTGAACAACTATTCAGCCTGGCTGCAATACCTGTTTTTGGAAAGGAAGTGGAAAAAAAGAGGGGGGTCTGAAGGGAAAGAAAACGCTGGAGCCAAAACGAGAAGCTGAGGAGCAAATCCTTCGCCTAGCACTTGTCAAACAATCCTTTCTTTCACTGCAATCCAAATGACATTTAATTTGATTCTGCCGTTGATCTTTTCCGATATCGAGACTCCTTCCAAGACGTCCATTTCACCCGTTTTTTCGGCGAGCGGCCGGGCATAAGCCTCGGGTTCTCCGCCACGCACCTAGCGGCATGAATACGCGAGAGCACACATGTGCTTTATAATGGAAGCCTGAAATAAAGCACACTTGCTATAAAAAACTTCACTAGGCACTATTAAGTCGTGTGGCACCATCATAGCACTCGGAAAGTGAGACGGAACAGGATGTTGAAACACTGAGCCGGCGCTCGCAAAAGCACTCTCCATTTCCAAGCCTTTTACCAGACCTGCTGACCTCTCTAAAAGTTTTAAATATCTTCATGAAGAACTGATTTCCAGGGAGTTCTTTGCAAAAATTTGGTTAGTACTGACCAGCTCTCTCTCTCTCTCTCTCTCTCTGTGTGTGTGTGTGTGTGCTTGTTACAAGTAATAGTTGTGACTTAATTATATTCTTTTTGCGAGTATTTGAGACAGTGCTGACAGCCACCATCCAAATCCCAACTTTCATGGTCATGTAAAGGAACCCTTATAACAGACAGGGGGCCAGATCTCCAAACTAGGCAAACAGCCAAGTTAAAAAACCCCACACTCTCATCACCCTACAGGGAAGAGGTGAAAAAGAATGAGACAAAAAGACACTTCAAAGCTTAATCTATCTGCTCTTGTGCCCTGTCTCCCGGGATCCAGCACTCATTCGCTCCTGCCTTATGTGACTGTTTCGTACAAGACTACCCAAGACGGATGGGCCCTGTTGAGTCTGGTTTCTCTCAAGGTTTCTGCCCGTAATTTTTAGGGAGTTTCCTTGCCACAGTTGCCCTCGGCTTGCTCAACAGGGGTTTCTGTATATGTTGGTCAGGTATTTTGTCAAGTCACTTTGACACAATGTCTATTGTAAAAAGCGCTATAGAAATAAAGTTGACTTGACTTGTTTCCAGAATGAGAGACACTCAAAAAAAAGAGCTACAAACAATATTTTATCTCTCAGTCTATAAACATTCAAATGCAGTAAACGTTCTTTAAAACAAATCAAAATCAAAAGATCACGTTAAAATAATTAGCAATTGTGATGATTGCGCAGCAATCATGCCCTGCAGATTTTCCCACTTTACGGGGAAATAAGCATTGTTAAATTTGGACTATAGGTGGGCCTGGACATGTGAAATGCACTGCAACAAACCAAGAACAGTTTCACACTTTGATCCACAAGTTTCACTCAGGAAACTACACCACTGGAACATCTAAATATGTTCCCACTTAAACCTGGCCCTTGATTTTCCTGGTCATGTGATTGGGGTTGTTCTGTCAATGAAATGATGATCTAGGTTAAAATCCTTGATGGACGAGCAGAGGCTTTTTTTCAGCTAAAATGTGTCCTCCATCTTCCCATAGACGTGGACTCCCATAGACTCAGTCCCTTGACTGAGAATTAGCCCAACAACATAATGCTACCACCACCATGCTTGCACCACCAGGATCTTGAGGTTGTGCAAACTTATCACCAAACTACTTGGCACTGAAGACCTCAATCTTGGTCCAATCAGACCAGAGCAACCTGAAGTACGCAAAATGATCTTGAGCAAACTTTAGATTTATAAAACTGGGCCTGACTGTAGCTTATGATGTAAAGCTCGCCTGTATATTGGCCCTGGTCAAACTCACCAAAACCGTTAAACTTTCCCATTTATCCAAGTTCAATAAATAAAACGTTCACTCGCTTTTTAATATAGCCCACTCACGACTAGTTGCTGTGATAGTCACATAACCTGTCAGTGGTTATGCTGTTTTGTCAAGTTGTTTAGTTGTACAGCAAATATTAACAGAACAAATAAAACAGAAATTAGGAGTAGTAAATGATCTTTAATAATAATAATAATACATTTTATTTGTAATGCACCTTATCTCTGTCTATCTATTTGTTTAGCGTCCGTTTTCCCAGTTCCTGGGGTAGGACGTTAGTGTTTGGAGCAGAGTTTTCCGTCCGGATGCCCTTCGTGACGACAACCACCAGTAAGTGGTGGGAACTTGTGAGACTACT
>JAOUQU010000007.1:2644213-2670218 GCA_028566735.1 Ammoglanis amapaensis
TGTAAAGTTGCTTTGAGACAATATCTATTGGAAAAAGCACTATAGAAATAAAGTTGACTTGACTTGACTTGTTGTAGATGTTGAGCAGCAACACCATGCTAAACATGGGAGATTCAACTTGTTTACAGCTATGCCTATTTATACAGCCTAATGAAGTGCTACTGCTTTGGCTCAAATTGCACAATATTTTAAATGTCTCACAAAACAAAGTAGCTCCATATCAGATGACGGAGACGTTATTTAGATAGGCAGACAGATACTTTATTGATCCTGAGGAAATGTCAATGATTCTTGGCTGTTGGTGGCTTTTAGGCCAGCAGCCCATGCTGTTTCAGAGATGCTTCAAGCTAGTAGTCTGGCAATAACAAATTCCTGATTTATTGAACACATTTAATTATGACAGAATAATAAAAAAAGAAATTACAAAGTATAGTCAAAGTGAGGAAAAACAAAGAGCAGCGTCAAAAACATGACAACAATGGTGTGAAAACCGCACTCATGTCAATGAATTATTGATTGTTATTATTAGAGATGTTATGATTCTAAAAGAATCATGAAGAATCGATTAACTATTGGAACGATTTGAATTGGGGAATAATTTTTACACAAATTGATATTAGTTTCATAAGAATAGAGAGCACTAATGCTGGAGGGTTTCTTTTAAATATAAAAAGTGGAGCCTGATTTTTTTTTACTATTTCAAAAATAAAAGGACATGTTAATTTAATAAAAACATAATAAATACTTTTATTTACTACATTTATTATTTTGAATAAACATCGAAGAATTAAAATATAAAACTGTGTGTGTTTCTTTCAGCTCTTTATAGCTAATTAGACTGGCTATGTCTAGCAAGTGGCTAATGAAGTAAAACAGGAAGAAAAGTAATGATGTTTTAATAAGGTGAAATGTTACAATGAAATGACAGTGTATTTATAGATTAAACACAATTTCCATCTTTTAATGTAGTCTGCAGAACATTCACCACATAGAACTGATGGATACTGGTGCTATTTTGGAGCAGTTTTTTTGTAAAACACATTTTATTGAAAGCTGGTATTTAACCCTTTAAAATCATTGTGTCATTGACGATGTGAAAATATATTGTTGAAATCAGCATGACTATCTCCATGATTGTTTGTGCTAAAACCAAGTTATGTAAAGAATAAATATTAATTTTGCTCCCACATAAAGATATATTACTACTTTAATTCTATTGTAAGCCTGATACTGAATGCTCTGTTTTGAGCACAGTCCAAAAACATGCAGTCATGTGTGCTTGTCATTTGTGTGTGTTTGTGTCTGTACCCTGCAACAGACTGGTGAGCTGTTCAGGTGTTTAGTGTATTTATATATGTAAAATTAGATAATGGAAAAATCCATGGACAACTGCAACTCCAAAGGGTTATTAAAGTAATTTCGTTTGTCTGAGGACAAAACAAGCATTTAAAGGCAGCTGGAGAATAGTGTGACAATGTTTTATACCGATGCCACTAAAGTGACGCTTGGGCAGCTGCTGTATGCATTTCGTAATCAGCATTTTATAAGAGCATATGCGGATCAGTTCTGTGTATGGAGAGCCACACCAGGCGTTGAACACAGTAAAAATCCAACTATGTATTAACTGATGAAGATTATTACAATCACACATGTATATCACAGGAAGGACTTTCGTCAAAATCTCCTATTTAATCATATATTAATCAAAATATTGGTAAACTGTATTACAAAAACAATGTTGATCGTGATATAAATTACTTATTTCACCCTTAAAATTCTAAATATGTATCAAAATCTTTATTAATGAAAGCAACAATTGTACTTCATTCCTCTGTAAAAATGGCGGCTCCACGACCTGGCTTTGTTACAAAAAGACTCTGTTTGATGAGAGCAGCTCGTCGAGCATCAGGCATGTAGTATTGCTCTTTCACCATCTGCAGGAAAGAAGCCACTTTTTCAGTGGGTACCATGGAAACAGTGCAGCCTCCCCATCCAGCGCCCGTTAACCTGGAGCCCACAGCACCGGCCTGCCTGTGGAGATTACAGCAAGACTTCAACTTCAACACCACACTCATGCAAGAATTACAGCAATATGATCACAAGCCCAGTTCTGTAATCATCAGAATGATGACCCTATATAAGACTAATAAATAATGTTATAATAATAATAATTATTATTATTACTACTATTACTTACAGACAAGTGTCCACTAGCTGGTCCAGCTCGGAGCAGCTACACTGGTAGAGGTCTCTGCAGCTAGCATGACTTTGATTCATTAGCTCACCCAGCTTTAACACCGCACCAGAAGGTGGAGAATCACAAACAGCCTTGAACTCCAGCACACGAGCAGCTTCACTGTAAACGTGCCTGGCCCGCTGGTACAACTTAAAATGAGTCACTGAGATAAAAACAAAACAAGAACCTATCACAACTGACCCATAACCTAACATTTTATCATCTTCTCCAAACACGCCCTCACCATGCTGTGTGTTAGCACTGAGGATGTTATCGCACAGCTGCTGAGTGGTGATTCCCAAAACGTTACAGATCTCGTCGATGCTGTAAGGCTCAGGATGAAGAACTTCCGTCACCAGCTCCAGCATCTTCTCCAGACTGAAACCAAGCTCGGTCTGCAGCTGTCCCAGCTTCTGCATTCCAGTCCAATCTAGTCCTCGAATCTTAGCCAGAACCTGTGAGCAGACTCTCAAAAGCTCTAATCACTGTATCATTTTACATAATTTATACATAAACATCATGTATTATGGCCCAGACTGCAGGTTACAGGCAAGTACAGATTAATAAACTTAGATATCAAAGCAACAGAAAGCCACATGTCCAAAATCACTCAAAAGTTAAATACAAAAAAAACATTTAAAAACAAAGTCTTTTAATTGGAGATGCTGTCTTGAGACTTAGATACTACATTGTTGTTCCGGTCACAAGCCCGACAAATAGGGCATACATGTAAAATTGTGCCAAATCAATGAGGTGTGGCAAACACCTATGAACCGAATTGACATCCTCGAAAGATAGAATAGATCGCCTTTATTGGTCATTACACATATACAGAACCCCAAATCTTCCCAAAACTCTACCCACTAGGCTACACTGCTCAGACTTTACAGTACATAACATTTTCAGTAATTTCCATTCAAACTTCTGCATGTTATTTAAAAAATAATAATAAAAAAATCAGTAAAGCAGGTCTGTTTGTGCAGCACATCCCAATATATTCCAATATATAATACATTCTAAATGTTCGATAAGAATTGGAAAACTCTGAGCAGTTCACCAGTTCATCAAAGGGCACACACTCTCATATCTAGAGTAACTGTAGTATCTTAAGTTAACCAGACTGCATATATTTAAACTGCTGTATAAAACCAGAAAACCAAGAGAAAGCCCAGAAGGAGAATGCAAACTTCAAACAGAACTCTAACCCACTTAGCCACCAGGCGACACTAAAAAAAGACTGACAATTTAAACAAAATACTACGCAATAGTACCTTGGTGGCAAGGCGACATTCCACTACTCGAATATTGAAGTGAGAAGAAGCTGCTTTGTTCATTTCCACACAGCTGTTAGCGATCACAAAGACTGCTCCGTCTGGCAGCTTCACATCTGTACTCCTCAGAGGATTAAACTCAATCAGTTTTGCCTTAAAAGATGGAAAATAAAGAATCAGATACAGTTTAGAAAACTAAACGTATGGTCTTAAATCAACTTGATTTATGAGAAATACATTACAGTTCCTTCCTCAGCTAGAAATGAGATGGACTGATCCATTCCTCCTCCTTCAGTACCAATGTAGCGTTCACACTTAGCACATGTCTCGGCCAACACTACCTGACAAAAATAATCAGTTGTGTCAAATGAATTACAGAATACAGCAAACACTGTATGCACAATGTATTTTAAATGAACTAATGATGGTCTCTAAAAACAATGTAATAATGCACCATCAATTGACTCAAAATTAATTTCATGTGTAAATAATCAATATGTAAATTTTTCATATATAAGTGTATATGTAAATATAGAGTGTATATTATATAATGTACATTATATTTGACATTATATCCCTAAAGACTGATAATAAGACATTTATAGACAGTTATAGAACTTAAACTACTTTGGAAAAAGTCTTTTGGTTGGCCTCCACTGTGACAAGACCAGAACAGCAAACTAGAGCACTGGAACTGGACAGTCCTGAGCTAGCTGGAATAGTTCCATCCACCAGACATCGGATTCCAGCCAGAGAAGACAAGCTCAGCAACTCCTGAAAAACACCCACAGACAAAACCTTTCAACATTTTGGTAGCTTCCAAAGCTGAAGAACTTGGTGCTCCCCCCAAAAAAGCTCATTCTCTCACCTGAACACCTTTAACTCCACAAAGGAAATAATAGTACCACTGAGGATTCTCTCGATCTATAGAAATTTTACTGACTGATACGGAAAAATCCCTGCGTGAAAATACATCCGTGGTTAAAATGTGTAACATGATTCAATGATGCCATCATCAGATTATGCTTGCCCAAAAACATAGAGAAACCTACTCATATTTGGGATCAGTGTTGGCCAGTTGGATTGTTTGGGAATTGTTTACAGACACAGCAGCAAGAATGCTTTGCTCAATAGCCATGGGAAGGACAGCATAACCACAGTAGTCAATGTGTTCACCTAAACAAAAAAATCAATTGCAACATTAAGAGACTGATCCTACCCCTGTGTTGGGCTACTGTTGCAGTCAAATACACAATCCATGCAAATCTTTGACATACATTTAGTTGATTCTAAATGGCTAAGAAGCATCTTATTGATAATGATATTCTCTAAAAACAATGTAATGATGCACCATAAATCGACTGGAAATTCACTTCATATGTGAATAATAAATGTTTTATTATTCATATATTGGTTTAAAGTATGTGTATACGTAAATATAGAGTGTACATTACAATGTACATTATATTGTACATTATATCCCTAAAGACTAATAATAAAACATTTATAGACATTTATAGAAAAAAGTCTTTTAGTTGGCCTCCACTGTGACCAGAGCAGAGCAGACTGCATTTAGTTAATTGTAAAGGGTTTCTGTTTGGATAATGGTGTCTAAATTATGGGTGCCGCTGTGGCTCAGTGTGTATCACTGATACCTCACAGCAAGGTCTTAAGACGGAGTAGAGTTTGCATGTTCTCCAACTGTCTGTAAAGATTTCCATCAAACATATAGCCAGGAGAGGATAGTGAATTATCCTATAGGCAGCTTGCCACTGTGATGCATAAACCAGTGCATTGTAGTGGAGGGATAAACATCGAGGGTTTTGTCAGGCATCCAATCAAAAAAACATATACAATCTAAGCTAATCATGTGTCCAAAAAATAACATTTTGAAGACAACCTTAAACATAAAGACTCAAACCACTAAACATAATAAGAAATGTTTCACCCTAGTACATAGACACTAAAATTATTTACCTATCAAATTGACTCTGCCAGGAGCACAAACGTAGAAAAGAGGAAACTCTTCATATTTTCCATGAAATGCTTGTCTTAGTTTTTGGAGTCTGTAGGAAAACAAAATATCAGCTTTACTGCTCACACACAGCTCATAGCACCCAGAACATACAGTATAAAATGTCAAGTGGCTTAACTGAAAGAGCCCTACTGCCATCTACCGGTAAGAGCAAAACATTGCCAATAAATTAACGTGTGATTATACCTTCCACTACACCGTTTTAATAAATGTGTATTAGTCTACTGATATTTATTTCAACACAATTACCAGCCACAAAGTCATAATCAAAGCTAAACCAACAATAAAATTAAATGGTGTGCAATTTTACACACAACCAAACTCTGGTCTCAAATTTACTATTAAAATAGCAAAAACACAATGCACTAATTCTCAGCTACACTGTTTACTGTAAATCACAATGAAATTAAAATATACTTTTATATTTTAAATTATAGCTTAACAGAATCCTTTAAATCAGAAGACTACAAAACAAAACAAATTTAGGCTCACCAAGATAGTATTAGCATCAGTATGTTTGGAATCATTATGACTTTTGCAAGTAAAATATGCACTGCATAGATTTCTAAAATAGAATAATGGAATCAGAGTTTTGGTCTAGATACCACACTAAAAGTGAATTAAGAATAGCCAATGTAATGTCATGATGTGTCAACATTTGTAAAAGTACTTGTAGTGTTGTTAAAAAAGAATCATTAGGACCATTTAGTTTGCAAAATGGGTGGAGATACCATGAAGGCCGGAATCTATATAAATTTAAATAATACCATCTTCATAGTCATAGCCATAATGTCATGACATAATCATATCAGTGGAGCATATGAATGCCATAAACCATTGGTCCATGACCGTGCCAGCACTGCACTCTCAACACAGTAGAGACGGAGCTGCACTTTCTCACTCGCTCCCAATTCTTCCCTAAATTTAATCTTATCATCCCCCAGTTCACTTCCCTCCCAGACCCCTACAAACTGCGCCACCTACTGGGGGAGCACAAAGAGAGCTGCACACTAGCAGCACTCTACATACAAGCATGTCACCAGGTCACACACACACACACACACACACACACTTATTATAAATATACCTGTTTATTTAATATATATATAGATATTTCCTTTCCTCCTTTTCTTATTGTTTTACTGTAATATATGTCATTCTTTCTTGTAGCTTTATGTCTGTCAATATTTTGCAGAATTTTTATTATTATTGTATTTGTACTTATATTTTTATGTTTGTGTTACAAAGCTTTGGCAATACTAAATGCTCATATTTGTCATGCCAATAAAGCATCTTTTGAGTTTGACTGCTTTTTATCCTAGACTGTCAATCTGATGAGGATTATTAGGAAAATAAATATCAACAAATCATAAGTTGATAGGGATATTTTCAGTGTAATAAAGAGCCACAGCTCATCAACCAAAATAACTGCGGTTCCAATATTAAAACCATTCTAGTCCAGTCAGAAGTCTAATTTCGACCCTATAGACCCGATTGTATTACTGATAAGATCTTGAAGAATTTACTTTTTAATGTGACACAGAAACGTCATTACAATACTGTTATAAGCTAATAACATTTAAGAAAATCAATCTTTAAACAGATCACAGAAGCAGCTGATACATCATAACTCATTCCGATGATAGAACGTGGACAGATTGTGTTTACAATATATCAGTGCATAATTCACGACTAAGATCAAACATACCTGTCATCTGTACTAAGAAGCACTTTGATCTTTGGTGGATTTGCAGCCATTATAAACAAAGACCGAGTTTATTAAAAGTTGCTCTCTTCAGCTGCAACAGTTGTAATCAGGTGACTATCACACCCGGAATATTATCTCAGCTACACGGAAGAAGTGAAGCTCATTCAAAAAAGCGCTGGTAGCGACATTCTGTTGGGACAATTGACACTGATCTGGGAACGGCTTGTTTTGCCCTAAAAGCAGTGTTTTCGGTCACATGGGGGGGCTGATCTGAACTAGGATCGGTGCAAAGAACGCCCTGGCTTGTACACATGCGCATTAGCGTTCTCGCTTGTGATTATTTTGAGGCGCGAAGGATTGTGGGAGTATTTCGGCCCTATTGACCGGTCAAGATGTCTGACATGGAGGATGATTTCATGTGCGATGATGAAGAGGATTATGATCTGGTAAGAAGTGCATTATGAACATGCGCGGATGCTATAATCGGTTGTAAGACTGACAGCTTGGACTTGGTTTGCATTCAGAGACGTCGGCGTGTTTTATCTGCTGTCTGGTTAGCCTGGTAGCCTGGTAGCCTGGTGCTAGCTCTCTGACTGGCCTAGCCTGAACTAGCTAGCTTGTGCTGGGAGTTACACACCATACACTGCATACTAGCGTACTAACTAGTATGGGAAGATAGTACACTGAGTGTGGTTTGCTTATTAGTTTTACACGCTGTCTAGGACGTAAGTATGCAATTTAACGGTAGACTAAACCGAGCTTAATGTCTTAGCATAGCTTGTGTGTTATTAGCCTGTCGTTCTGTTTAGTTCTTTAACTGTTATAACCTGGACTTTATGCTCTTATATTATGACTTTAGTTTTAAAATGTTCATTGTACGGTCAGAACATTTGCATGTGATCTTTTAGCTGTTTTTAGGGTGCTAAATGTCTGCAGGCTAACTCATTGGCTAAGTAGCTGTCAGTGACATGCTGTCATACTAGAGTTTTGTATAATGCATGTAGCACTGGCTGTACTTTAATATATAAATAATACACCAGGAATCAAAGTTAGAGTTCTGATGCAGCACAATTTAAAATTCTTCTGTAACTATAGATTAGTTAGGTGTACAAAGTATTCATACATTTTCATGCCTTGTGTTTTGAGTGTGTTGATTTTCTTTAATTAGATTTAGCATTTTTATAGTTCTCAGCAAGTTATTTCTGTGTATCTATGTTTCTGTTTGAGATGAATCTAGAGCTGAATTAAATAGGTGCAAATCTGGAGAAGTGTGTTTATAAGGACTAACAGATTACATGACATCGCTTGTACAAAACAAAAACTTCCTATAGGTTGCTTTGATTATGCTTAATCGCCAGAATAGTAGAATTGGAAACATGTACGTATTTGTTATTACACGGTTAATAGATGATTTATAGTTCTACATTATTGTGTCGATGTAAACCCCCTTTTGCAGAACCTCTGCATAGCCCAATGTTCACCTGTATCCATTCACTAGATATATACTATTTTTTTTAGAACAACGCAGACCACAAGTTGATGCGCTACGTATAGCAATTAAAGCGTTTACAATGTTTTTGCTTTTGATCCAACATCTAATGGTGAATTGTTATGCAGTGCATACGTCCTCGATGCATGAATTTAAATGTAAATTATAGGGCCGGGACTTTAACGCGTTAATTTTCGATTAATTAATTACAAAGATTTTAACGCTTTAAAAATTTTATCGCGATTAATCGCATTTTGGAGGCGGAAGCTTTGTATTCGCGTTTTTATTTTTATTTTATTTTATTCTCTATATAGGAATACTCAGAGGACAGTAACTCTGAACCAAATGTTGATTTGGAAAATCAGTACTATAATTCCAAAGCTCTAAAGGAAGATGATCCGAAAGCGGCTTTAAGCAGTTTTCAAAAGGTAAACATGCACTACATTACCCTTGTTCCATCTATAAATGTTAATATGACTGGACATAACACTTGTTTGCTGGTCATCAGGTGCTGGAACTTGAGGGTGAGAAAGGAGAATGGGGTTTTAAAGCACTAAAACAGATGATTAAAATCAATTTCAAGCTGGTATGTAAAAATTAAAGATCTCCGAAACAATTTCACTGTATGTCTATGTGGTAAATTGTCACATAAGTCGATTAGCATATCTAATAAAGATATTTTGCTATTTTTTTTCTTTAGACAAACTTCCCTGAAATGATGAATCGTTATAAACAGCTCTTGACTTATATAAGAAGTGCTGTAACGAGGAACTACTCTGAGAAATCTATTAACTCCATTCTAGATTACATCTCAACATCAAAACAGGTACGAAACATTTCTTTATTGAAATCAAATATGCTTATCTTTCATACGCTGTGATGAATGAGGCATGCTTTTCTTCTTTTTTCCTTTTGTTGTACAGATGGACTTGCTTCAAGAATTTTATGAGACTACTTTAGAAGCTTTAAAAGATGCCAAAAATGACAGACTGTGGTTTAAAACAAACACAAAGGTTTGTTGATTACAAAAAACTTATTACAATAGAAACCCATATACATGGGCAAAGAATCATTCAATCATAAGGTTCTTATAAGGCATAGTAATTTCGACTTCATTTTTGCCTACTGCTTTTACATACTGTTTGTGCAGTTATGCACTTACACATTTCTGCTAAAGATAATTCAGCCTTTAGACACTCATGGTGCACCACAATCCCCACAGATTTATAAAAAAGCACTTATTTCATTTATTAAGCTTCATTTATTCCAGCATTTTTGTTTCCATTTAATCCAAACTGTAAACGACAAAACTAATTAAGAATTTGGAATCTTTGCACTTACTATTTTTTTTATTGATAGTGACGATCAGGGTAACCAACGACCTGTAAAATGCCACTATGTTCATTTGCTGAGCATTTGGTGTTCTGAGCTGTAGTGCCAGCTGCGTTTTCAGAAAAAAAGACATAAGTAATAATTGGATGCTTTATGTATTGTAGCTGGGAAAGTTGTATCTGGAGAGAGAGGAGTTTGGAAAACTGCAGAAGATTCTCAGGCAGTTGCACCAATCATGTCAGGTAAAAAAACGTTTATGTTTTAAATGTTTTAAACCTAACTGATAAACTACATCTTCATTCATCCTACTTGATTCTGTTTTCATAGACAGATGACGGAGAAGACGACCTGAAGAAAGGAACACAGCTGCTGGAGATTTATGCTTTAGAAATCCAGATGTACACAGCTCAAAAAAACAACAAGAAACTCAAAGCCCTTTATGAACAGTCTTTACACATTAAGTCAGCAATTCCACATCCACTCATAATGGGAGTCATAAGAGGTATTTTTTCTTTTTACATCTTTAACTGATGTACATAAACATTATATGATGCAGAGATAAAATAGAACTACTTTGTTGACTGAAAACACATTTGCATTTTGTTTGTCTAGAATGCGGTGGGAAAATGCATCTAAGGGAGGGAGAGTTTGAAAAAGCACACACAGATTTCTTTGAGGCATTCAAAAATTATGATGAATCTGGAAGTCCTAGACGAACTACGTGTTTAAAGTACTTGGTCCTGGCCAACATGCTGATGAAGTCAGGAATAAACCCATTTGATTCGCAAGAGGTAATATGGCATTGAGAATTTATATATATATATATATATATATATATAATCATATTTATAATTTTTTGTTGTTGTTAATTAAATCAATCATCTGACTTAACTGGTTCTTGAAAATGTTTCTCCATTACTAGGCAAAACCCTACAAGAATGATCCAGAAATTCTAGCAATGACGAACTTGGTAAGGTAAGGCACTATCAAGACTAGGATATGAACACCCATATAAAGGCTCTACATATAATTCCTATTTTTAAAATGTATTTTAACGTTTCTTGTATTTAATTATACTTAATGAATAGTGCTTACCAGAACAACGACATCACAGAGTTTGAGAAAATCTTGAAGACGAATCACAGTAACATAATGGATGACCCCTTCATCAGGGAACATATCGAAGGTTAGTGTGACCAGCGGGACTGTAAATGCTATTTTGGAATGTTACAACCTGAAATAATGTTGGATTTCTACATTTTTGATTGCTACAATTAAGCATTGTCTACCCAGGTCACATAAGATACTGTGTACACCAGGACCGATGTTTGTTTCTCTGTTTATTAGGATTTAAATAATCATGTTTTACACTTTGTTGCATCAGTGATCAGACCAGTAGTTACATTACAGCTCACTACAGTTTTTAATTATTGTTTTTTGTTGGCAGGGGACTTATGATCTTTTTTGTCTTTCTGTTTTTATTTTTCGAAACTAGAGCTATGAATGGGATATTGTGTTTAGGATGTTGTACTAATAATGGCCTCTTTTTTTTGTCTTTTAGAGCTGTTACGGAACATAAGAACACAAGTGCTCATTAAATTAATTAAGCCTTATACTAGAATACACATACCTTTCATTTCGAAGGTGATTCTTTTCCCTGGTATTATATTATTCTAATAAAAAATTCTGATCAGCATCTATAAGTCTTGTCATGCTGTCTATGCTTCTGCAGGAACTGAACATTGATGTCGTGGATGTGGAGAGTTTGCTTGTGCAGTGTATATTGGACAAGTAAGTCATTTTTTTTCATACACTGTAAGAAGGCCAGTTAACTTTTGTGAGTATTTTAGTCAACCAACTTTACAGGGTTTCCAAGTTTTATTTTAACTTGTGTTGTATGTTTTTTGTTTCAGCACGATCAATGGCAGGATCGACCAGGTTAACCAGCTATTGGAACTCGATCACCAGAAAAGAGGAGGCGCTCGATACACAGCATTAGATAAATGGACAAATCAGCTGAATTCACTCAACCAGGCTATTGTCAGTAAACTGGCTTGATTAGCTGCTGAAGATCCCCAGACCAGTTCATTCACCACACAGGCCAGATGGCTCAGAAAGGGCTGTCAGTGACACAAACTTTTTTCAGGTCTTCTAGCCCCCAATCGCCGAATGACATGAAGTGTGTGCTTAAACTGGCTAATATGTGTTATGCGGCTGCAGATATTTAAACCCCAGCTTTGTACATCTCACCAAAACAGAAATGCCCAATGGAAGTCTACTCTTCTGAACATATTGGATTCTACTTCTCTTTAGACTGATGGTGTCACCTTGAAAAATATTTTAATCACTTGTCTTGGCATTTGGTTATGGCGAAAGGTACACGTTTTATTTTTTTTTTAGAGGTGTGGTAATACTCGGTAATAAACTGAAAATGTTTATCTGATGAACTTTGTCAGAGCATGTTTTGTTGTTTAGAGCACTGAACGGTTTAGGGGAGATTCACTGCCACATCTGTGAACAAGGTAGTCCTTAATAAAAATTCATGATCAATATTGGGTTGTTTTAGACGAATGAAACTGTTTTTCAATGTAGTTGAAAGCATGAGACTTAATGCCAATTGTTTTCAAATATTGACCTTAAAGTTGCACCGTATTTGGTAAACACATGTGAACCCATCACATATGCTCTGTAAACCTTTATTACATATTTCAAGAACAATAATAAAGGATGCCTTTGTTGTTTGTCATTAAATTGTTTCATACAGAAACAAGACTGAAATGTGCGATGCAAAAATACAGTAGCATTGTATTTCCAAAGTTTTATTAGACTGAAGCATATGACAAAATGATTTTAGTACTAGGTATTTGCTGTACTAGGGACTGGATGCTTTTTTATTGTTGCAGTAACAGTTACTTGCTGCTTACTGGTTCTTTCAGTACCTGGAATTGGCCGCGTATTGGTTTGTGCAGTATTTGTTAATGGTTGGATATGGGTTCTTGCTGTACCTGGAACTGGCCATTTATTGGTAATGTTGAGCCTGAACAAGTTCCATGAAAGTTCATTGATCAATTCATAATTTTTGTGAACAGTGAACTAAACAAATACTAATTCAAATGTTGAACGTAAACTTTATTCACTCTCCAATGGCTGAAGTTGTCACATCAATTTGTTTTTATTTCTCCAGAGTCTGTTCTTTGGAAAAACAAGATGTCTCAAATCATTGAGTTTTAACATGTTTGTCGGATGCATTAAACAAGTTCAAAATGTGCAAGTGCTTGATTTGAGACAGCTTATGTGATCTTTTAGTGTTTTGTTTCAGCTAATGGTGAAGGAAGTGAAGAGGTGTTTGTTAATTGGTTCAATAAACAGTCAAATATGTTGATTTATGGTCTGAAATAAAAATGAAAAAATGGCGAATACAAAGGGTGGTTTTTATCCCTAATAAAATTTAATATAGGTAAAATCTTTTTTAAGAAGACATCAAAGGTAAGCAGTGATGTTTTTATGTAGCGATCACGTCAAGATCAAATATTGGACTTTTTTTAAACACACACATGTATAGATATAGATAGATATTAGATAGATAGATTAGATATAGATAGATAGATAAATTAGATTAGATAGATAATTAGATAGATTAGATAGATGATTAGATAGATAGATAAATTTGATAGATAATTAGATAGATAGATTAGATAGATAGATAATTATATAGAATAGATAGATAGATAATTAGATAGATTAGATAGATAGATAGATTATATAGATAATTAGATAGATTAGATAGATAGATAATTAGATAGATAGATAGATAATTAGATAGAATAGATAGATAGATAATTAGATAGATTAGATAGATAGATAATTAGATAGATTAGATAGATAGATAATTAGATAGATTAGATAGATAGATAGATAGATAATTAGATAGATTAGATAGATAGATAGATAGATAGATAGATAGATAGATAGATAGATAGATAGATAGATTATATAGATAATTAGATAGATTAGATTAGAGAGAGAGACCTTGCTCCACAACGTTCACGTTTATGCAACGTCATAGCCTTGGTAGCCAATCAGCTTGCTGTGTTTTTACCGCTGATCAAGGCGCCATGTTTCAACTATTGACGGTTTGGGCTGTATAACATTACACACATTAACTGTTATAAGCGTCCTCGCCCGCTGACTGGTGAACCAGACATATCAGCGCGGATAAGCAATGATTTGGAAATAAAGTGGCTTTTTAACTACTGCTTTTATGCTTGTTGTCAGTTGACGACTGAATATACGGACTGCTAATGCTACCGCACGCTAAAATGCATTGCTGATTTAGCTCTGTGGCTAATATTTCTTACTCAGGTAACGATTTTATTTTATTCATTAGAATAAACCACCTGAAAACTCTTGTAATAAACAAACACGGTGTTAACACATTGTATTTTTTACAGCTTTACATTCACCTTTATTAAAATATAGACTTTAAATTTTGAATGGAAATGCTCTGTTTACATTTCTTCCTTACACATCATGAACAATACCGCTGTAACACTTTCGTGTGTAATAAAGCTCATTCTATTGTGTTAAATTATATATTCAAAATAAATTCTGTTTGTTTTCTTTACTTAACATGTAGTTAAATGTTAGCAGATTAAATGCACAAGAACAGCATGAGTATAAGTGGGTATTTCTCCTTTTACAAGTTAACAATTTCTGTATTTTTCATTATTGGCTGTGTAACAATTGTCAATAAAGTGTTTTTTTATATCTTTAACATGTAAAGTAATATGCATTTTACATGTTTAGTATGTATTTTCAAAAATACACTCCAGGATCATAATTTTATTTTGGCTTTAAATATGAGTTTCAGCTACTTCAGTAATGCAGTTCACTTGTTATCCACTTGTCGTTTATATACTCATAATATTTCAAGAACGTTCAGTGTATTTTACATATGTAAGCTCTTTAAACTAGCTAGAGTACATAAAACTAAATTTAAAACTTTTGCATCAAATGTTTGTTCTTAAGTAGCATCTTGTCCCAGTGTTAACATTTATTCTATCAATCTTTGTATTGACCCAATGTTGTTTATTTTTTAAGCCGTCAGAAAATGTCCATCGACTTTGACAGTGCTGCATTGCAAACACAACATGAAGAAGAAGAGGAGTATGACCAAGAGGATTTTGCCCGGGAGCAGGAAGTAAGATTTGTGTTTCATGAGTTCACATACATACAAACATACATGGATGGGTAGATAGATAAATCAGGATATTACATTACATTACATTTAGCCGACGCTTTTATCCAAAGCGACTTACAATGAGCAGACAGGGTTAAGGGTCTTAATGACCCAGCAGTGTAGCGGAGTGTAGCAGAGCCTGGATTTGAACCCCCAACCTTTGGGTTCCCAGCCCAACGCTCTACCCACTAAGCTACACTGTCCCCTGGATATATGCAGGATATATGCTGAAAGCATTGTTTTATTGGTTGTTTTTGTAAACAACTTAAATTATGTGGCATCACAGATTTAAAACCACTTTACAATGGAACAGGGCAGTATGTCAGTCCAGACGAATCCACAACATATATATAACATAACATATAACATAAGATAGCAGAAAACAAAAGAAGTGTGTAAGAAGCCAGTATTACAAAATTCATTACATTTAAAAAAAATTCCTATTTTCCTAACTATTTGGTCTGGCAAAAAAGGCCTGAAAGCTACCATAATGATATTTCAGGACATTTCAAGACTATAAGATGGTAGACCTTACGTTTTGCATAGACCAGTACACTCTTAAACTCCAATGAGCTAGTTTTGAATGAATTGTACATATCTCTGTAAGCAATTATGCTCTGCGGAAAAGGACTAGATTTGTATGTGTTTATCTTTATTTTTCCATAATTCTATAGCAGTCATGACCTTTACAGTATTCATCGCTAAAACATGTTACTTAGTACTTCAGGAGACCTTGTCCAATTACTGTGAAAAATAATACCCTGGCAGTTGCCCCACAGACACGCCCAATCAAAGAAACCTAACCATCATCTGTAATAGTAATAAACTCAACAGTCTGTTGTAATACGAAGCCTGAAATAAGGAATATTCAACCATGTGCAATTTAATATGGATTTTTAGTATTTTTTTCTACATTTACTTTTTTTCATAATTATGTTGATGTGATGTTGCAACAGCATAATGCTTATCTTGCTTGGTATTTACTTGGACTATCTCTGTTTCACTGAATTAGGAACCATAAAGGTTCCTGTATTTCAAGTGTGTTGTTTGAGGGATGTGATGGTTCACGAATTATTGTTAAAAATTAATCATTGATTCATTTAAGATTATTAGTAGGGATGTAACAATACATTTTATGCACACTGCAATATGATTCACAAAACTAGCTTCACAATATGGTTTTTCCACCTAATATTTATTTGGTGGTTTTTTTTACACAATGTGTTGCACTTTCTTCCAGGTTAGCATGCTTCTTGTTGCCTATGTTAACTGTTTCTGCAGATCTTATGTAGTGTTTTTGTTGGTATACTCAAGTGTGTATACCAAGTTTTCAACTTGTCTTGAACTTCTGCTTTTTTGAGTAAGTTAAGTAAGTTCTGGTGTTTATAATTCAATTTTTGATTTGCACTAAATGATCAGTTTACATAATTTTATCAAGTTAAAAAGTCAACCACTCCAGCTAAAGTCCCTAAGGTGTTTGTGTTTAAAGGAGAAACTCTTCCAATCACAGGCCTATAAGCCGTGACTCACTCCTAAGTTATCTCTAGCTCAATGACCTTCCACTCTTATTGGCTGAAGTGAAAGAGCTGTCAGGTGTGGCTGTGACTATCAGCATGTGCTTCTTTTGTTTAAATCACTTCTTTTTTTGTTTTGTACTTTCTCAGAGCAACTGATCACATGCTTTTATCTAATGTTTTGATTACTGAAAAAGAGTTGCGGTCTAGGTTATAGGGATAGCCATTGCTTGTTTCTTTTGGCATGCGGGATTATTTCTGCTTTGAAAAGAAAATGAATCAAAATGATCTTGGTGGACAAACTAAATGCAGAAGTAGCAGCTCCTATTTTCTTGTACTTGCGCCTGCTTAATCATATGATGCACAGAGCGAAACTTGGACGCATGTGGTTTATTAAACAATGCAAGTTGTGACGACATGGTCACTGGGTCTAGTCTAAATGTGTGGGATTGAACAAGTTTGTGTGTGTGAGGAGACCATGGAAGATGTCAGGTGGATACACTATTCATTATGGCAAGTAAGTCTCCTGGTCCAGACTCTTTGTTGACCTGTATTTTGTATGAAGTTTTGATATTGAGCATGATGTTTATTTCATTGTTGTGTTATATAAATGTTTTTTAAATGTAGCTTTAGATGTTTACCAGTTTTTTTGTGTTTGAAGACTTCTTCCTTGTTATAGAATTTGACATTGCTGTGATTTCTTAAGTATCACCTAGTGGGTATTGCACATCGTTTCATACAATATAATGTTTCTTAGCTCCACAAGCTTCTGACAGACCTTCCAGATGATATGCTGGAGGATAGCCATGAATCCTCACCAGAGCTGAACCACTCAACCTGTAGTCCCCTACGAGACAATGGGTACATAACCTTGACAAGTCTGTTGTTTTCTGTTATGTCTATTATATCAGGTGTACTTTTTCAGTCTTTTATTTTTATAATAGCGCCCAAGATGCTTGGAATGGACAGCCCGTGTGGTCCGATCAGCCTTGCTCTCATTCTGCTGAAGAGGTAGGTTTTTAACATTTCGGATTTGTTCTGAAGGTTTATTTGGAGGTTATTAGCAGTGAGCATTTTCTGCATGATAATATATATATAAGCCATTTGAATACAGTTTTTGAAATTCAGTAAATGTATTGGTTTCTAAATTGATTGTAGGCAAAACACTGAATTTGTCAGTGAAGTGTTGACACTTTAAAACCTAATTTTTATGTATTTTTTTACTCTACTGCACCTATGAACACTGTAAGGATGGATGTTTTTTTCACTCAACCACTCGTAAGCATGGGATGAGTAGGGCATGGTCAGCAACAATTTATTTACATAAATGTGACAGAAAGGACTGAAGCTGGCAAGAACTAAACTGGAACTTTATGCACATGAAAAAGTGGTATAAGATGTCCCCTTTTATCTGAAAAAATAACTCTGGTGCATATAGATTTGTTACACTGTCCCAATTCAGGTTGAAATATTTTTTCTTGTGTGTACTTTGGTTTCCCAAGTTTGATTATCTTTATCTATTAGTTCTGACCTATATCAAAAATGACTCAGGAAGATGGTAGACACTTTTTTTCAGAACTTTCTGACCATAATGATTGATCCCCAGGTTAGAATGGAGCCACCAGGTCTTGACTGGAATACACAGCATGGTCATAACTATCAGTATGAGTCTGCTGGTGCTGTATACTCTTCTGCCAGAACAGTGGACTCTGACTTTAGTACTGAGGAGGGCTATGAACAGGCTGTGTACCCACACATGGGTTTCTACCAAAGGGAAGGGCATCACGGAGAAGAGCATGGTCATGAAAACCACACCAACAGCAGAAAGAGGTTTCAGGTAAACACATGCAACTTTTTGTGCTGAATTTTATTGGTTTTCATGTGGTCTTTCAATTATTAAGAACGTGTCTAATAGCACTGGGTGGGAACCATGTCACAGTATGTTATGAGCAACAGTCTGCCCAGTTTGAATCTTGTTGACTCTTTTAGCAGGGTGCGTGTCCATCTACACAGACTTAATTGCCTATGTGAAAACAAATCACAATGAACACAATGGATTGACTCCCTGCCCAGTGTTGCACTACCTTGTATGCAATGGTTCCTGATAAAACTTTATCCATGGCATTGTGGGCCAGGGTCAATCTGCTGATGAAATGAAAGGTCACTGCAAATTGATTATTATATTATATTTGATTATTGAGGAACTGGTGGATGTTTGCTCATCATGAAAATGACCAATTACCTAGTTTGCTCCAGTAATCAGGCAGATGTATTTTACAGAAGATGTATACATATTATTTCTATCATGTTTGTTTTTATGATGTTGTATATGTTTTAGAATTTTGATAATGGATTAGATAAGATTGAAGATGTTGACCATTACGAAGCAAGCTACCAGCCACAGAACCAAGCACAACAAGCAAACATGTTTAACATTCAGCCATCTCTTCAAAATGGCCATTTCGAACAGCTTCAACGAGACTTTCTTGATGCATCGCCAGGTAAGACACTAAAGGAAATAATAAACATGCTTTTTCTTGCCGTAATATTCAAATAAAATTCTAATTAAACACTTCGTTTTAGCTAGTGTTAATTCACAAGAAGCTGCACAGTTGAAGATTTTAAATAAAGCCCAGTCAAGGCAGATCGAGGCTTTGGAACAGAAACTAGAAGATAACCGACGGAAAGTGAGATATCTTGAGCATCAGTTTGTCATCGTCAAAGGTATGCTAACTTCTGACAGACTCTACAGAATATACTTATGATTATCAATAAATGTGTACAATGAAATATTTGGTAAATTATCGTAATTTAACCTTTCCCGCTGGGAATAATAATTTTAACACTTGGGGCGTGGGTTTTTTCAAACTTTTTCCATAGAGGGCCAGATTTGGTGAGGGGGGGGGGTGCTGAAAATCCAGACTGACCTTCTTCGTACTATTATTAATAAATTTAAATAAACTATTTAAAGATTTCTTTTATTGCTAAGGGCTAACTTTAATTTCTTCAGAAAAGAACACACAGAGTCGAGTTTTTTCGTACTTTGTTGAGTTCACGAGTTGGATTGTCGATTAGAAAAAGAAAAAAGAACATTAAAAAGATTGTAAAGACTCATTCTCTTAAATCTTCATTCATTGTTTCTTTTATAAATGTCTTTTGTTTTTAAAATAAAAAGTCAAGTATATCCCAGTATCATGACTCCTATTCCATTGTGGATAGGTCACCACACAAATGACGTTTGGATCAGAAGACCAAGGCAGATGCTAGATTAAGCTATTTTAGTTATCTGAGGAATGTTGGCAAAAATGCACGGTGAAATTCTGGCTTGGTTGAGATCCCATATGGATCCATCTGGGTCGTTTCTTTGTGGATTTTGCATGCTTGTTTGTGTGTAAAACATGACTGTAAAATCCACATGAATGATTAAGAATAACCAACGGGTTTCTGCTTGTAAAAGTTTTTAAAGTTTTTTCTTGTTTTTTAAACAAAACAACGATTGAGTCTATTTTAATGTAATTAATTTGCCTGGTGATTCAGATGAAAAGGAAGGATTGGCGTTATCGCTGAAGGAGTCGGGACGTCTGATAGACGAAGTAAGAGAGAGAGAATCTCAGCTGCAGAAAGAAGTTTCCTCTAAGGAGCGACAGATTCAGATGCTTACAGAGAGAGAAATGGAGGTACAAACTCAGCATTTAGAATCAAGAATTCTGCAAAGGAAAATCGTGAACATACAGCCCTGGCTTCATGCAACTATCAATATTATTTGTGTAGAACATAAAGAAGCAACGTGCTGCCGAAGCTGCTGTAGACAGCTTGCAGAAGCAAATGACCGAGCTGTGTCGTTCGGAAACGTTGACGCGGGCACGAGAACAGCATGACCGAGATGTGGCTGCGATGAAAGAACAGCATGATGCCCGAGTTCTCGCCCTTGAGCAAAAACTGGACTCAGTCAGTCAAAACCTGAATGATCAGGTCAGTTTACTTCAAAATCATAAAGTTACAGAAGTTATTTAAAGAGCAAGGTTTTGTTGACTTAATTGTTCTTTTAGAATAAAGTTATTAATGCATTTTATTATTATTTTAGCAATAATTTAATCATCTTATTTTGAATTGCAGTTATTGATCATGTCCCCTAGGTGGCGGTACAAGTCTTTGTATTTTTCAGGTTTGACATTACACAAAGTGTAAGGTAGCGTGTGTGTATGTATGGGCGGACTTGGCAGGTGCAGGCTGGCCAGAGGCTGCGGGAGCAGGTGAAGCAGCTGGAACGGCAGCGAGAGGAAGAGCAGGTGGACAGAGCAGCAGTCATCAATGCCCTCACACAGCGTTTGGAGGAAAGCCAGCAACAGTGTGCCAAGCTACTTCAGACTGGTACGTGTGTGGGTCAAAGAACTATATAGGTCAGATCACTGTTCCTGCAGTTAAATGCATGAAACAATCCGCTTAAACGCCAAACCCTTGTAAAGTCTAATGATTGTACTTCTACTTGCTTGTTGTTTTTAGGCTCTGTGCAAGAGATGAGCCAGATGCAGATAAAACTGCAGCAGGCTCAGTCCAGTCGCAATATAAGTGAAAATATGAACAAAGCACTGCAAGTAAGTTACACATCATGTATGAGATTTCAAAGTCAAAGTTTTATGTACCACATGTTATGCTGCAGTGACTTCTTTTCTCTTTATAGGAAGAGTTAAATGAGCTGAAGGAGCAGATCACCCTGTTCGAATCTGCTGTGAAGCTTGGCGCACTTTCATTTGACTCAAACCCAGACTGGGAAAACCAGCTGTCGGAGTCCTACATTGATCTTGGGATAAAGAAAGTTAACTGGAAAAATGACAAAAATAACAGGTAATGTAAGTAAAAATTTGTGGTGGTGTGTTTTTAACATTTCTAATTTGTATCCATGTTTCCTCTCGACTGCATCGGACTCCCTGCACTAATTTAGACTGTCACACACATCCCTGACACAGCTCCGTGTGTAAAGAGCCACACCCTGATCAGCACTGTTCTTCAACTTTATTCAAATGAGTAGACACCTTCAATCAGCCAGTAGAGGGGGTTATTCATTAAAATACAGCCATACAGCAGTCCTGCCAACCCGGACGACAGAACTGAGATTCGTTATGATGTTTTTGAAATTCTAACTCAGGTGTGCACACAAGCATTTTGTGTACTACTACACATTAACACACGTTTGGATTAAGATCCCACATTAGTTGCATCATTAATCACTATTGAATTTAAGATAAATCGTTCATTTTTTTCAATCGTCACACTATTTTTTTGGAAATTTTTGGTGAAATATGATCTTGCATTTGAACGTTCTTAAAGGCTTTACAAATTCAAGTCAGGCAAGTGTACAGCTAATGTTTTATTAGTTCGAGCTATAAGCAAAGGCAAGAATTACTGATGACTAAAAGAAAGGCAAGCGATTTTTAATATAGTATTACTGCAATTTCCGTTTCCTCTGGCTGTTTGATGGTGCTTGTATAGACACTGAATGATTGAGGTTTGTGTGCAAGTCTCTACATGCCAGTATCGATCCCCTTGTGAGCCTGCCTCAAGTTGTTATTTATTACATATGTCAAACATGTGCAGGTCAAGTTTAGACAAATGTTACTTATTATATTTTTACTATAAAAGTTTACATATTAATGTCTGAGCTATTTAAAAGGCAGATGCTAGAATCATGGTTTATAATATGGATATTAAGCCACGTTCAAGGTGCAGATGTTTTTAGAAAAGCAGCCTGTGGTGGTAACATCTCTGCTCTTATTTTTAGCACTCGTGCTTTATCAGACTCCAGTCAGTCAAAGCTGGACTTGACTAAAGACCTCAAGGCTGAGCTTCAGCGATGTTTGGCCCAGTTGAAATCTAAAAGGGAGAAGATCTCCCGACTACAAGAAGACCTACGAACCTCGCATGGTCGTTTAGAGCAGCTACAAACCCAACTACAAGGAGCTGAGATGAAGGCCAAAGACTCAGTGGTGAGAACCTTGTCCTAAATTACTGAGTACTAAACTCTAGTTGGTTGCACAGAATAGGTCTTGTTTTAAAATCTTAATTCTGAGGTCTTGATGTGTTTAGTTAATTATTATACTTGTAGTATAAATTATAAACTACTGCTGATTTAGACAGGAAAGTTTTTTTTTTATAGCCACATCGATTTTAACATGATGTTGACTAAATCTGACAATCATGAGCTTTTACTACAACGGTACATCACCAACTGATTGAAGTAGGTAATCGTTTAGTATTGAACCTGAATGTAATTGCTTAAGAGTCTTCCTTTGTCTCCTATAGGTCAGGGAGAATAGCCTAGAAAAGCTTTTGGAACAATCAAGTGCTCCACACCAAGAGCTTGTGAGACTGGAAACTGAAAGACAGCAACTCCAGAGAAGAGTAGAGGTCTCAGGAACTATTCTTTTGTTTGTCTGTCTGTCTATTTATCAATCACAAGTGGATTTGGGAAATGGTGTATCTGGGCTGGTGGCATGTGCTGTTTGCTCAGCTATGTAATTTCTGTAGACGTGTTTATGGCACAGTGGTCTGATATGTTGGGTTGGCTCACTTCTGCAGGGATCTAGGTTTAAATCTCACCTTTATATCTAAAGTTTTCTTTGCACTTAGTGCTTACTTTATTATCACCACTTGGACACTTTTAGAGACAAAATTAGACCTGTAAAACCTTTTTATTATGTTGTGGCTAAACCTTGATTTGATTTGTAATCCTGATTCACCTGAATTTAATGTAAATTGATTTGTGAGGATAAATCTGTATGATCTATTTTTGAATGCGTTATGTTTGTTGGTTTAGAATACTGCTTTTCAAACTGTTCTGTTTTTGTTATCGACAGGCTCTTGAGCTTCGAAATAAGGAGCTAAAGCAGAGCGAGGAGAAGGTCAAAGCTGCAAACTCTGAGCTTTGCATGAAGATGAGGGAGATGATTCAGGAGCTGGATCAGGAGAAACAGGAGGCTGCCGAAAGGCAAGAAGCACTTCATGCACTATAAAACGGCTGTGTTGCACTTTATTAAACCTCACTGCATTTTATGTTTGTGCGTGTGTTAAGGTACGAAAGGACTCAGCAGCAGTACAGAGATGATGTAGTGCAGCATGTGCGTGCAGAACTCGCTCAAGAACACTCAGCTCACGTGGAGCAGCTTACAGCACAGCATCAAAACCAAATTCAGCAGCTGGAGTAAGAGTAATTCTATGTATACAAGTCCAATAAGGTCAAAAGCATGTAGGTGTAAATCAGAGATACAAAGTTGATACAAACTTATGTTTTTACCATTTGGTTACAGAACAAAAGATCTTATAATAAATAGTTACAGTAGTAATTTCCATCATTTTGGATTATTTAAGCTGACATGCTTGTGCATTCTCCTAATAGATCTAAGTTAGCTGACCTTAATCAGGAAGTGTTAGCAGTGCAGGAATGCTACCTTTCTGTTTGCAAAGAAAAGGACAAACTGGAGGTGACTCTTCAGAGCAGAACTAGAGAGGAGACACTAAGAGAGGCTGAGGTAAGTTAAAATTCACCTCATCCCATTTTAAATGATTTTTGAATAAATCTGTTTTATAATCTAAATATAAAATATTATTGCAGACAGTTTCATTTGTAATTTTTTACTCTAGAACCCTTTTTAGCAAACACTGTCCTATCTCTACTCATTTAGTTGGAAAAGATCTGGGCACAAAGACTGGAGGAGACCATAAAGCAAAAAGCAAGTGCTATAGAAACCCAAGAGATCTCCTCTCAGACGGATATCTCTGAGTCAGTACCCCAGCTCATCTCTCTGGAGCAGCTTGAGGCCAGACTCCAAGAGCAGAGAGTGGCACTGCAGAAAGAGGCTGATGACATGCTGACCAAAACCGTGCATGAGGCAGTAAGCCGAGAGAAGAGAGAGCTGCAGCAGAAACATGACCAAGACCTGGCATCGCAGGTTCGTTTCACAAACTGAGATAGGTTTCTGTTTACTGATGTAGGCGCTAAACAATTTCCATTTACTATCTCACTATTATTCTGTTAAAACCTGTTACAGATTAAAGATGCAGTATCCATGGCCCATGTTGGCTGGCTCAGAGACTTGACTTGCCTCCCAGAGTACAAAGCCAATCTACAGACTGACCGTGAACAGTGGGAGAAGCTACAAGAGCAACGTACTAAAATGCAGGCAAGTTATCAGTCTTAATAAACACTTTGATCTGAACACACCAGCATGCAGCAATTTTATAGCTTTCATTGGGATGTTGAACATTGTTGTTTGACCCTCACATTCACAGAAATCTGTGACATTTTTTTGTTCTGCTTGTTGGTTTGGTCAGACCGTTTCTGTAATATTTGAATAAATAATTTATCCTACATACTGAAATTAAATGCATCTATTTAACTGATTTACATTGTCCTATATACTCGATCTGTCCCGCAGTCGGTTGGTGCTGTGTATCATGGAAATAATTAATTTGCCCTCTAACATCCCATCATTTTGTCGTCATCCAGGTGTCGTCAGCCATTAAAGACACAGAAGACAAATGGCGGGAGATGATTAGTGAAAAACAGAAGGAGCTGGATAGCTGTTTGAGCAGAAACCAAGTGCTTCAGGAGCAGGTGCACAACCTGACCACACAGCAGAAGCGTCTCTGTGAGGAGCAGAACTCACGAGTGAAATCTGAGCTCTCTGCAGCCAGAGACGTGTGGAACACTGAAAAGCAGGAGGAGTTCTCGTCCCTGAGGACCAACTTCCAGAGGGAACAAAACGACCAACTGCAGAAGCACCAAGCTCAGTTGGAGAGAAGCATAGAGGAAACACGGGAGGAGGCACAAGTCCATCTACGAGAGGTCCTGCACAGCAAAGAGCAGGAGTTGAGACGTCAGCAGGAGCGCATGTAATCATCTATATAGTTTCGTTCAGTGCACATTCATTGTAAAATTGTAATGCTCTGTGTAGTGTAGAAACTTATTATAGGTCTAGTTGATGATGATTTTTACCCTCCAGTCGAAATCAACCCTGGGTCACTCTGTGGATCGTTACCGATCTCAAAGTATTTCGGCAAGTTCATTTTACAGGGTAGGTTGCCAGGTCTTTCCCCAACCCTGTATTTCTACAGGGATCATGTTTCTGTGACTACGGGACAATTTTCACATTTCCGATCAACCTAGTGCATGTTTTTGGACTGT
>JAOUQU010000007.1:2735719-2751341 GCA_028566735.1 Ammoglanis amapaensis
CACAGACACACACAGACACACACACACACACACACACACACACACACACACACACACACACACACACACACACACACCACATTCCCAGTCAGAATGGGATAGGAATAGCAGTCATGATGCAAGATATTACCACATTCAGTTGGAGGTCTAATTATCTCACTTGGAGCTCTCAATCACTTAAAAAAGTAATAGGCAGAATAATATCTTACAGCAAAGCTAAATTACTGGGAAATCATAGTAGTTAAAGAAGGTATTGAACTAAGTACATGGCCAGCCAAACCCTGCCCTTGTAAGGAGATAGCACTGGCTGAGCTCAGGCCCCACTCTATGATTTAGAACATTGTATTTGGTTTGTGTCAGCAAGAAAGTGAACCCCACCAGACATATACAAAAAGAGTGAAAATGCAACCAATAAATATTGTAACCTTCCCTGCAACTGTGGGCCAGCAACAGAAATCAATTTCAACTCCTTAGCAGGAGGGGAAATTGTGTGCGTTAGTGTGTGTGTGTGTGTGTGTGTGTGTGTGTGTGTGTGTGTGTGTGTGTGTTTCTACATCTTAAACCATTTTTTGAACATACTGTTTTGTACTACGTTGCTAATAAGCGGTTGCCAGAAATGCTCCATCTCCTTTGTGATTACTTTTAAATAGCATTCAATAAATTCGAAAATGTCAGAAAAACATGCATTATTTAGTTATTTAGTTATTAAGATTTAAAAATACTTGATTGGCTGTGTTCTGCATTTCAGCTAAGCTGAATACATCTAGAAACCGAAAATTCTAAAGTACCTAAAGATCTGATGACATGCCATGAACAGTAGGTAGAGATCCACCTGTTCTATGTTGATGGTAGAAAGTGTAACAAGTTGTTTTGTTTTTGCAGCCAACAACAACATTTTATGCAGGACTTTTGTCTATTTGTAAATATTATAGTCATGTATTGTATGTAAATACAAGTATGTAATTGTATGTAAACCACAAAGAAACCAAAACTGTGAATCTTTTACTAATCTATTGTGTCTTGATCTGGTTGAGGTTTGCCTGGTAGTGGGAGGCATATATTATACCACGAAAGTCATAGAAAAATAGTTACCTGACACCAAACTATTTGCAATCATTTACAAAATATGAATGGATTTTCTTCAAACTTTGTCTGTTTATATGAGCAGTAGAGACCCACATAAAAATACCAAATCACACAAAAGGTGAATTGTACAAGCACATTTTATGTAGCTCTGTGTAAGTAATATAAACTGGAAAAAATGAAGTTGTAACATACACAAGTTTATACTTACATTATTACATAAAAAGGAACTGGCAAATACAGTGACGTTGAGGTCAAATCGAAAAGCAAGATGATAAAAAGAGAGGTGGTGAACATTATAAACAAAAATCCATGTCCTCCAAGTGCCATGCAATGATAAATAATAAATGCATTCTTCTTCTTACCTGTGAACAACTACACTATCAACAAGGATGTTAAGCGGCGTGTTTCAAAATGCACAGTTATGTGCACTGGGTAACAGTTGTTATATGCATATATTATTCATGCTATATGGGGTTTTACACTAAGTATTAAATGGTGTGAAGGTATGGCACTACATACTATCATTTGGATCTATTTTTATGTTTAAAAAAATTCAAATTACAATCAAGCTCACATTAAACAATATGCTCTAATAAATTCATATTTTAGTTATTCCTGTATGATTTTACTGACATTTTAAAAGCTTTCAAAGCTTGTCTGTAATTTTTTTTTTCAAAGAACTGTACATTTCACAGATAAACAAACAGAGAAGGGACAAGAAGAAAAATGGTTCAAGAAGCTGCTTAGAGGAACCTAAATGAACATTATAGGTGGCGAGAATCAGGCAACTGATAAAAATCACCTCATCAACAAAATAATATTTTAACTAGAATAATATAAAATCAATCTTGCAATGTTGCACCGAGAGTCCAGACCTAAATCCAAGTAAAATACTGGATGATGTTAGAAACAAGAGATCTTCAAAATCTGAAGGATTTGGAAAAATATTGCCGATCATAGATTCAAAAATCTAGGCTCTCCAAATCTAAAATGGATTCAACAAATTATTTAAGCAGTGTATATTTAAACAACCATATACATTTTTCCAGTCACAAAAAATTGGTTTGCATATCATTTGCAATATTAAACAATCAGTTTTGACTTGTAGTTTGCTTTTCTGATCTTCTTGTTTAATAAAAAATCCACATGCAATTATAGGAAAATAGGAATTAATCAATTCCTATTCAACAGGAAAAACAGATAAAGTAATACTGTACAATACTCGAAACCAAAGTCATATCAAATAATGTTGAAATCATAGGGTTAGGACTTGCTTTTTTACATTTCGAACTGAAAGAACTGAAGAACATGTGCTTTTTACTTCAATAATTTTTGAAGTACAATATTTTTGTCCACATCAAAAAATTATCATTCAATACAATTTACTAAAACTGTGCCAGAAGTGGGCAGAATGAAGATGTTTTCATTTAGTAACCGAACTTTTTAATTAATACAACAGCGCCATTCAGTGGTTTAATCATGTACTGTAGAAACCTGCAATGTGTTCAAATTTTTACTTTCACGTTTTATTTCAGGTTTATGATATTGTATTATAAATATTAAAGCTTAAACTAACCATAGTTTGTTATTGTAAGTTTGTTTGTATTAAAGTGACAGCAGGGTACAAAATGCAGGGTACAAATGTTCTTCTGCAAATATTTTCATTTTGAGACGTCCAAGATTCATTTATCTCACATTGCAAGCAAATGTAAATCAGCTGGGGGATAGGGTCATTATTTATCACAGTAATTATGTATTTATAAATATATATTACAAAAAAATACCAGCCATTTTAAAAACAATATCCAGAAAACAATTATCAGGAAAAACAGGACAAATTCAAGCAAAGTCTTTATTCACAAAAAAGTTTTACCAGAAATAGTTTGTTTTAGAGTAAAAACATAAAGAATCCCCCCCACACACAGACAGACAGACAGACAGACACACACGCACGCACGCACGCACGCACACACACACACACAGTTATTTCATAACCCTTTAAAATATAGAATTTATTCATAAATTCAGAACATATTCTAGATTCTAGACAGTTTTTGATTAACTTTTTGAATTAGAAATGGAGTTTGTATAGGACAAATGTAAATAAAATTAATATAAAGTTCTTCTTTGTTACATCAATTAGTATTCATTAGTCTTTAGTATTATTTATTCAAATTCTAAAAGCTTACTGTTCAATAAACTAAAAATTCTCAAAATGGTGAATAAAATGAGCCTGATCACGCTTGTTTATCTGTTGACAGGCTTTCTCCACATTCTTTGTCAGACCAGGCGGGCCACAGCTAAATACACCGATTTTTCCCACCTTAAGAAAACAAATAAAATAAAGCAGTTAGGTAATATCATCCCCTTTAGAATAATCTCAAACTTTCCATAGATTAATGTAAACAAGCAATAAGAAGTACTGATATCATGAGGTGTATGCATATGCAAAAGTGAAAATGTGCTATGAGACCTCAGGATGAACTTCTTGCAATGAACTAAAGAAAGCCAAAAATGGTGGACGACCAAAGTGGGTGACAGAGCGCAAACCGGTAAAGAGACTTCTGTTCCACACTTTCTGGAAGTGGCGCTCACAAACATACTGAGAAAACAGAGAAACAAATACAATATCAACTGTACTGCTGCTCTGATTTCACCATTTAAAATTTATTAAAATTTTAAGAATAACAACTGAAAACAATATTTGTTATTTGATGCACATCTCAGTTATGGTAGCTATAATAGATTATAATAAGAAAATAAGTTTAGATAATTAGGACAGTTCTGGTCCTACTAGCATTGTGGTCCGAAGATCAAATTTCTCTGCCAGCTGAGTTATGTAGATGTGAACAGACACTAATTGCTGAGCATCCATCTCCTCCACCTCTCGTATGATGTCTGACAGCCATTCAAATTGACGTTGTGTCCGTGTCACCCAAATGAAATACACCTACAGGGGTATTAGGCACATTTATTTTATTACTTTTAGCAAAATTAACAACTATATAACCTAACAAATAAGACAATTTTCTATGTTAAAAATATTATGTTACTATGTTACAATACTATGTTAAAAAATATATAAAATAATATAATTGCCTTTTTGCATTGGACTTTTAGCTTCACTGAAGACTTAAACACTATGTCCTTTAGTATTGAGGCAAACGGAGTTACCCCAATACCTCCACCCACCAAAACTGACACTTCAAAATCTTTCCACTCTTGGTGACCTTCTCCAAACGGTCCGTCTAGATAAAGCTATATGGAAAAAACATCAAAACAGAAGTCTGATAATTAATTTAACCAAACAGTTCCATGTAAATAACATGTTTGATTGAGTGAGCGACTGAAAAATTCATCAATACAACTGTTTCTTTTACTTTAGGGTAGGTCCCCAATTCCTGCAATTTCTCTGCATTGTAGATCTCTCGCAGTTTGCTGGTCCATGGTCCAACAGCACGGATGTGCAGACTCAGAGTCTCCTCATGGGGCGCTGAAGTCAGAGTAAAGGGGTGGTACTCATCTGTCCCAAGCTCCAGGCAGGCCACCCGAACCCATTGCCCTGAACGATATGTAAAGCCATGGGGGCGCTTAAACTCCAAATGTGTCACTCCTGTCATGAAAGATCACAACAT
The DNA here is from genome assembly GCA_028566735.1 of Ammoglanis amapaensis. Classification (NCBI taxonomy): domain Eukaryota; kingdom Metazoa; phylum Chordata; class Actinopteri; order Siluriformes; family Trichomycteridae; genus Ammoglanis; species Ammoglanis amapaensis. The sequence goes on from JAOUQU010000007.1 coordinate 2,740,441, forward strand.
GACATTAACATAAAAAAAATGAAATTTAGAATCTTCTTAATGCATGTGTATCAAAATGCATTGCTTTGAGGCACCATTATACTTCTTCTCCACCATCTTCTCAGATTCCAAGAATTTCTATTAAAAACTCTACTGCCTAACATTTCCATGCCACCTGAACCATTTGACCCTACACTTTTCATCTACTTGAATGCAGCCTTATTGATAAATACTTAATATATTCACTCAACACTTTATCTCAGTTGTTTTTTTAGCATTACCAAATTACTGCATAAAAGAGGCCACAATGTCTAAAAAATGACATATCAGGACATAATAACAGAAACATAAGAAAAAAAACGTCTGCAGCCCACAAAGTACAAAGTTCAGAACTGAGAATTGGTGGACACCAAGTTACAGGATAAATCTGGAAAAAGTTCTCAAAAGGTTGCAGCCAACAGTCAAGGCCTGCCCTTGCTCTTTAATAAACGATATCCAATAAACTGAATAATAAGGACTCAGAAAAGAAAAAGGTTTACAAGAAGAAACCCTGTGCAGATAGAGTAATTGTGGTTTTTGTTCTGAGTTTATTCTGGTAGATTCGTTTCTAGCTGATGTTATATACCTGACGGTAGCAGCTCTGATTTCACCACAGGAATCTCCACCTTCTTCCTGCTAAGGCTGATAAGTTTGTCCAGAAGAAAGAGAAGAGCGGGTGGGATCAGGTAGATGTGGAAACGTGGCTCCTGGAGGAGGGCAAAGCTACCATGGATCACAGTCTGCCAGTAAAGGAACATAAAGAAGGATTTCATGATCTAATTACCCTGCCACAAACACTGTTTCATCCCACCAAAGGCCCAGTATTGTATAAATGCTTTGTTCTCACCAGGGTATAGATAAGCAAGTAGAAATAATGAGTGATCCAAAACCCTCTGAAACTGATACGTCTGAAGTAGTGTGAGGCAAAGACATACATAAATGCTAAGAGAAATAGTAGGATGATCCCCGTGAGGCCTGAGAGCAGAGGAAGAGAAAACAAAAATACATAAACCTCCCAACACAAGTAAATTTCACTGTTTTTACACTTATCATCATATTCAGCATCTGTATAAAGTGCAAGCTGGCATAGCAGAAAGTGAACAGTAAAGCCAGATTACAAATGCAATTTTTTAAATAGACAATATACAACACAAAAGGAGTGTGAAAAGCAATGACCTATTTTCCTAGCTAAAAAACTGGTTGAAAAGAGAATCCATCAAAAACTCTTTAGTCTTTATAATAAAGATGATGTATTCTCAGCACATTGTGCCACACTTGTCAATAAGTCAATAAACATTCCATGATGCAAGATTCGAAATACTGTGTGCACTGAGAAGAAAAATAAAGAAATCTGGTCAAATCTCGCTTTCTGACGATTAATATCGATTACACAATTCAATCTTATATCAACTTCAGGATTCAGGTATACAGAATGTTTTAGAAAATTACTTTATTAGTTTTCTAGCCATGAGCCTATGAATTTCAGGAAGTGTGTGTGTAAATAGTTTGCACAGAAAGTAATCTCTGAGTTGAGAAAGAAAATCCAGACATCAAGCAAACATCTGTCAGGAAATACATTTTATATTTTGTTTGTGTGAGAGCATCATTGACGTGAAGGTATAAATTGGGATTTTAGTGTTTAGAGTTTGAAGGTAATGTCTTGCCCAATGATAAAATCTTTTCCTAGAAACTCCATGATTATTTAAGCATAACAATAGCAGGCCTCATTCTGTGCTTTAACAGCATAACATCAACAGTACAGTCGAACTGTGAGGGAACACGGTTATGGGTTAGTTTGCCTTTTAATTGGATTGGAAACAAGGATTAGAACAATCTCAACACTGCATTTGCATAACTCCAACTGAGCCACAATGAACATGTGACCCGGCCTGTTTCAACACACCATAACAGTGTTAGTCAAAATGTAACTTATATAACTATGACAATTAAATTATTACTGTCAATGTTATTATGATCATTTCAGTTTATTTAATACGTTTACTATTTCACTGACTGATGACGCCACATTAATGGCTGATTAACTCTTAGACTTACAGAATTGTGGGCTTTTAATGTCTTCTAATGTGGTTAAACCTTATTTGAAGTCCCACTATTTAAAGTCCAAACAGTCCAATTGTTTTAAAAATCCTTTTGTTCCAACACTGTTAACATTTTATAGTCAGTATAAATAGTTTCCTACCTGGCACTGTACCAAAGAACCAGTAGGTCCATCTTGCTGGCAGCTCTGACCTGTAAGTATTTACAATGGTAACTTTATACAAGGCTAATTCCGAACAGGATTGGGTTATAGATGGAAGGTGATTGGCACAAAAATTGACCTCTTACCCATTATCAGAAAACACTCTGGGAAACAAGCATGTAAGGATACTGAGATCACTGATACAGAACATGTAGATATTGACCACATGACCCAAACTGTGAATGACTGAACAGAACAAGAACATAATCACATAAGAAAGTCGACATCTAGGACATTTATTCATGATATACATGATGTATTACCATATTGGCCCGAGTATAAGCCGCACCCGAATCTAAGCCGCACCCTTAACCCTTAAAAAATATAAAAACTAAGAGAATAAAACTTTATCTAGTACTTATTCTCTTTGGGCTGGTGTGGTGTATACTGGACTCAAAGCTCACTGCAATTGTCGCTAGATGGTGCAAGGCGCTGCTTCCAGAACTTTGGTATGAGGCGGGCGGTGCCGGGGGCGCCCTCGGTAAGAACGAAGACACGGAATGGCCATCAGAGGTTACGTTGGCTGGGTCGGTATGCGATGATAATAAATCCAATAACGACTTACAAGCCGCACCCCAGTTTTTTATGCTCGAAATTTTGGAAAAAAGTGCAGCTTATACTCGGGCCAATACGGTATATAATGTAGGTTATAACAAAAGTAAGTCTGCTTGGCTGCATGGTGATATAGCACTAAGTTGGAATCCCTGGCCAGTCATGATTGTACTAACAAAAATGTGACACCATGTGCTTACAAATTCTAGTACAAGTGATGCTATTATCAATTTTGTGTTTTAGGAATTTAAAGATTTGAAGATCCTAAAGAATCACAAGGAGGAAAATGCAACTTAACGCATGAATGTGGACACTTTCAGAGTGGATTTGATTGTAATTTCACACAAATGCAGATCTGAGTCATGGTGCAGTTTGATGACGTGTTACTTCACCACTCAAGCCAAGCACTGAGCATAGTGGCAATTAGCTTGTGGTGAACAGAGCGTAAAATGCTTCTTGTGTGAATGCACCCATATTTCTTTGATTGCAACTTTCAAGCCACCAGTATGATTCTATCTTGGTTAAGTTTCCAGCAAATAATGGTTTCCCTTTCTTGCAGGTGCATATAGAAACCTGCTCTTCTGGATTATGGCTCGCATTGAAAACAAGAAAGCCTAGTTTTTACAAAAGGACAGCCATGAATAATTTTAAGCTGAAATCCCTGACCTGTAAGGACAATCGCTGTCATTGCCATGAGTCGATGCAAATCTATAGCAGAGTCGAAGGGAATGTATTTGTTGAGGAAGGTTTCTCTGCACATGGTTATCAGGTTGCGACACACTGTCAGGAGCATGTAGGGAAACAGAAACGATATGGCAGCAGCAGAACCTCGAGAGATCATGATGCCCACTATGGAGGTTTCTGAGATTCCAGAGGAGTGAGCCTGCAAACCGTAGACTACACACAAAATTAATGAATTATTCCTTTATAATAGTCAGAAAATAAATAATAAGACTAGACTCACAATAACATCTCTCCATGGTCAGACCAGCAGTGATCCCAAAAAATATAACTAAGCATACAATATGTCGTCGATAGTTTTCCACAAAGCGTTTAAACTGCTGGATTTTCTGTTGGACATGACTTTTGATGTAACGTTCTCTCTGAGCCTTTACATAGATCCTAGGATTGGAGGAACTGGATCTACAAAAAAAGAAATTGGTTTTCTCTTGCACTTCAGAATTTTGTACTTGCCTGGTGTAAAACATGATCTAATTCACAGTGAAATTTAACAGACATTATGTCATCATATTACATCAAGCCCACAAGCTCAGAGGCGTTCATAAAGCACTAATCTGAAAATAACTACCACTGTAGCTTAGGTAAAGCTTTTGAAGCAGATGGTAATCACACCTGGACATTGGGCATGCAACATGACCAAAATTTAAACTGTGTGTGCAATGCAAGACAATTTAAACACCTTTGATGTTGTTTGGTTTTAACATAATATGCACATTGAAACAATCTAACTATAGTATTATAATAATTACAGTTCCTTGTTTTATAAGAAAGTGTGATAAATGAATTATTATTTGCCAAAGTGATGAAGTGTTATTAAGCTTGAAGAATTATGAAGTGCAAGTTTTCTGACTTTAACTGCTACCCTAATAACCATTTACATGCCACTCATACAATCCAGTGGATGATGATTACCATCATTGATCTGTCATCTGACTGGGGTGCTCTTTATAACACAACGCTTCCTATTTGTACACTTATTTATGCATCTAAGTGGCTAGATACCTATAGAACAATTTAATGTCTTCAGTTAATCTGGATGCAGGTTCTTGTGGTTTTTGCAGACATGGTGAGAACATGCAAATGCCACAAAAGAAGGACTCAGATCCCAGGTCCCACCTGGGAATTAAACTGATGATCTTCAAATCAAATCAAGGTTTATTTGTCACATACATCTCTGGTCCATAGGCTTCGTGTCCTCTGCCAACAAGGCCTCATAGACTTAGCAGTAACAGTCAAGTTTGTGGCTTGGTCATCCTTAGGAATCAGTACGTTGGCTGAAAAGACCCCATCCATTTTTGAAGGTCCAGCCCAGATGTCTGGCCTGGTTTAATGCCATAGTAAAGTCACCCAGTCATTTATGCTTGCATTTCAATATTGCTACCTTTACATTTTCAACATTTAACAGACGCCTTTACCCAAAGTGACTTAATGGCCAAGCAGCAGCATCCTGACAATGTAGAGGATAGAACCATTACCAATCCTGTACCTTAACTACTAGGTGGCAGTGTTTGTAGTTATTGTATCATGTGTACTATTACTAACACTCTCCTTAGTCCTACAAATAATATTTACCTGACCTTAATCTGTACATATGTACAGATCTGTACAGCACACATGCTTTCTCACAGCATGCATACACCTTCATTGTCATTACATTCCAAATTACAGTATAAAATGAAGTAAATATAATATTTATTCCCGTCCTTACTTTCTTCGCTGATGAATTTCTGAACCAACATCTGTAGGGCAGTTGTAAATGAAATCACCATCCTTTTCAAATGGAGAACTAAAAATAAAAGTAGACTGTAATAATAAGCATGCAATACAGTACATAAAAATCTTAAATCTAAGTGTGATTCTGAATTTCACATGTTTTTAATATTTACCTCATTTTCCTAGAGATGATAAAGGACACCCGATGCTGTTGGTTCAGTTTGTTTGTGTCCTTCATGTTATTCATCTCCATCCCTACAATCACAAAGCAGCATCCCAAAAGATTTTTACAAATTGCAAACAAGTTATGTAATTTCAAATTCAAATGAAATTGCTTTTTATTTGTCATTACACATATACAGATGTACAATACAACAAAATGTTTGTCTTTGCATATCCCAACTTGTTGGGATCAGAGTGCAGGGTCAGCTAACATACGGCGCCCCTGGTGTAGACAGGGTTAAGGGTCTTACCCAGCAGTGGCTGTGTAGCAGAGCCTGGATTTGCGTACTGATCACTGCATGGGGATGTAATATGAATGATTTAATAAGACTGATGCATATATGATGAATAAAGGCAACATGTCACATTACCTTTAAAATTGAGCTGTGCAAACTGCAGGACATTTTCATAGTCATGCATTAAAAGGTGAAAGTCCTCCCAGGTAATTTGATCTTTATTATTGAAGTCTGCAGCATTAAGCATAGCTTTTATAGCATCTTCTGACTGGTTCTTAGAAAGAACATTGCTGGAGATTTCCAAAAAAGATCTAGCAGAGACATATAGGAACGTTCAGAATCAAAAGTCTTTGGAATGACAGCCAAGTTAATCTGTTATGATAAATGTTTTTGCTCAATTACGATAGAAAAGGAAGTACTCTTAAGCAAATATTGGTCTAAATTAGCATATATTATTCAGTCAGCAAGACCTGAGCAAAGATGTAAACTCTTCTTTAGACAGGAAGCCCTGCCTTTTAATGTCATGCATGGAGAACAAAAGCCTGGACTTCTCTTTGGGTGTTCCTAAAAATAAGAGGAGAGTATACATTTGAATTGACTTGCAATCAGAAACTGAACACAAGGAACCTTTATCGATTATGAACAATGTCACTGAGATATAAAATCAAGAAAATCTTCATAGTTTGACCTTTCATGAAGATGATCACAACATCAAGAAACTCTTGGAATGAAAGGTATCCATTGCCGTCCTTGTCTGCCAAAGAAAACATTGAGTCTACGAATAGTGAGTCAGGCCGTAGTCCAAGTGCTTGGGCAAACTCAGCTCTGGTGAGCTCACACAGCAGAGCCTCTCTGGTTTTTTTAGAGGACACGGCGCTCAAATCTCCCGCATCACATTTATCAATATCTAGAATCTGTAGACAAAGAAGAGCTTTGTGAGTTTGATTGAATTAGGGACTTGCAGGTTCATACAGCTTACATACTGTAAATATCAAATAGATTAAAAATTATATTACCTTATAGTAAAAAAGAACAAATACTAAAGCTTGTCTTGATAGATCAACAAAAGCTATCACAAAGGCTTGGACACTATCAGGAATCAATGTTCATTTCACCCACCCCTTAAACAGTGAATCACGGTTCAATGTTTTTGTTTATTTCGTACCTTTGACTACAAATTACATTAAAGACTGTACAGGTAGTTACTGGTTAATCATGATTTATAAGATCATATTTAGTATCAAACACCATCTTGGGCAATCTTAAAATCCCGACTGGCCAAAAACAGAATTAGACCACTTTTGAAGAGCACTGGATATGAACACTCAGCACGACTGAGGTGTCTCCAGAATTTACCTTTGCAAATGCATGTCTGAAGAAAGTCTCCACTATCTGGGCTCGTTGCTCTTTAGTCACAGCTTCCTTCAGTAGTTCTTTCTCACTCATCTGTTTAATCGTCAGACACAGAGTCATTTCTTTTAAGTCAGACTGCAGCTGATCTACAAACTTTGACCTCTGTACAGTGTCCTCGAAAAACAACACCTGTGAGACACAGAATAGACACTACTGTAAAATTTATAAGATTCTAGTTTTTAATAATTTATAATATTTATATTATATATATATATAAATATCAGTGAGGGCAAGATGGCACAACAGAAGTTCTTCAGAAGTCTACCACTATTACACTATTACTCATTTTACACAGCGTTGAAACGAGCATTTCTCAAATACAATTGCTTTTAAATCCTCTGTTGAACAAAAGCTATATATCTTGGTGATTTTCATATTTTTATATTCCACATTTCTGCATACCAAATCATATTCTTTGGGGATTTTAAGAAGTACAGCACGATGATGATGATCATTGGACAAAAGCACTTCCATCTGGTCCTGATTACCCAAGTTATGAGAGCGTAGAAGATACCCATTTTCACCATAAATCTGAAGCCGTTTCTTTTCATCAATTACCAAACTGACCTGCTGAGGAGTCGTTGTATAACCCTGCCACTCACAAGCTAAAGAAAAAAAAGCACAAATCTGATTGTTGTAAAAATAAAAATCATTATCAAATCATCAAACACAAATCATTTGGGTGATAGAAATTACCTGTAATTCCATGAGTGGGAAGTTTGTCTTTGGTAGTTCCTCTGATGTTTTTAAGGAACCTTTTGTATTTGGTTGCTCGGATGTGAGCAACTAAGTATGCCACAAGAAAACTCACTGTGCATGAATTAAAGAAATACATGACATATGAATCGTGTTTCTAAATTTAAATCAATGCATGGTGATATTAGTAATCTTAATTTATTTTTAAAAATTAATGTTGATGCTGTAAATGTGCAAACAGTCATACTGACCTACAGGAAATAGAAATAGAATGATCACTGAAATGCCATAACCAGCTTTGCTACTAGTATCGAAGTAACTTATAGAAGTAGCCTTAGTACAGGGTTGAAGCATGGCAGCTGTAATGGGCTCAGGTTGAGGACAAGGATCTCCTGTTGGTAAATCTAGATATTAAATATAGCATATTCCAAAAAATACTCTGAAGTTCTGAAGTTTATTTTACCATTTAGCCAAAAGAACACATCCTTTTGCAAGTCTCCATGTGTTGCATTAGTGGTGGCAAGAATAACATCATAATATGTTGTGTTACGTATAGTCTGGATCTCATCTTCAGTAAATAATCTAAAGAACAAAGAAAGCCCATGTAAAGTTCACCTGGAGGTCAAGGGATAAGTAATTATCAAAACCTCTGATTATTTATTATTATAACTGGCATTGAATGCAAAGTTTTCATGCTACTCTGATAAACTTTTGATTTGGCAAACACAGAGATAATATAAAAGTGTGCATTCTGCACAGCAGTCTATTCCTGTAACCATATTCTATTTAATTGTGAATTATTTTATCATGTTCAGCAAACTGTACAATACATTTTAATGAGTATCAATAAATCTTACCCATTTTGTTTGTTTTCAAACCAGAATCGGTCTGCATTTCTGATCCGTTCGAATTGATCCAGTAATATTGAGGAGACCACTGGGTCTGATCCATTCTTTGATTCTAGTAGAGCTCCTATAAACAACTCTAATTTGTTGATATCATTTCCATAAAGCTCAGATAATTCTCTAAACAGCTGGCACAAAACAAATAATGTAAATACAAAAACATTTTCATGAAGTAAAATTTTAAGAACTAATGTAAACAATGAATATATATGTATATATACACACACCTGTGGCTTATTCTGGTATAATTCTAGATTGATCTCTTCCCAGCTTTGTACTGGTTGCATGTTTAGTGCCACTCTGACCTGGTTATAGCTGGGCACCCCAAAGTCTCGTCCTCTATGAATAGCCAGGGCCACGGCATCAGAGCGTGAGTATCTCATCGGACCATACATGTAATCTGCAAAATGGGAAGAAAAAAAAATATATATATCATTTGCTTTACATTTTACTAAAATAGATATGAAACAACAAAAACACAATAGTTACCTTGTAAATCCTCAACAACTACATGGTCTTCTTGTTCAGCTATTTGTGACACCATGCCCAATATCAAATCATCTACATCTTGGCCAGACTGCAAATTTGTGCTCTATAAAAAACCAAATACTTAAATGATGCTTTGTCAGATGAAATAAAACAACATTTTAAACTGAGTACATAACAATAACAGCAACAAATGATTGCAATGTTTTGGTCTGATGAATCACCCTTTCACAGTGACTTACATTTCTGCTCCAGAAATGATTGCACAAGCGAAGTGCCGGAGACGTGCTCCCATCTTTGTTAACAATTTTCCTGTAGTGGCAAGTCCTGTTTCTGATTAAAAGAAAACCATGCTTAATGTTTTTGAACAAATTTAGATTATATACTGTCATAATTAGAAAAAATATTCAAATAGCGTTTAATTGTTTTTGTATAACCTTTTATGATTAATTTGCAACAAATACTTTAATGTTATTGTTTGAAGTGTTGTGTGCGGTTGTATTTACCTCATATATACTCCAGGGGGAACCAGAGATAAACCAGTACTCATAAATATAACCTGAAACTCAGGGGAAACTCCGGGATCTACAGATTTCTGGTAGCCTTTTAATGGGTTTTAAGAAAATATTTAGAAAAGCATCTAGACAACTATTAAACATTAATACATATCATTGTATATTGTATATAGTATAGAGTTATCATACAGTAAGAGGCAGATACAGGGCACATTTCTAAATGTATTTGCGCATGTAACTTTTATTTTATTTGTATTATGTACATCTGTACATAAAATATTAACAATGTAATTCATTTAAAGCAGTTAAAAGCATGAACATTTATTTGAAGAGGTTAATAAACATGCACCTACAAAGCACTATAATATGATCAATATATTACAGTATACATATGTTAAACTTACAAAAACAAGTTAACAATTAATGTTCATCACCATCTACCATACATATAACATTGTAAAATTTCTGTCTGTGTAAGGCAAAGCCATAACCCCTGTTACAACGTTTGTGACCCTTAGACAGTGCTAAATATAGCTACACGATCTCAAAAGTACTTCAGAAATCTGTTATCACTTAACAAAGTCTACCACAACATTAAGAAACACAACATGAAACTATCACGCAAAAACAGAGCTGTCATGTGATCACTGATCTCTCTAATGGCACATTCACAAATGCCACTTAATACTGGCACAAAGAAAGTCTCATGTTAACGCTGATCTTGCAGCATTATTTACTTTGGGAAATGTGTAATGTGGCCATGCAAACCCATATTCAAGATCTTTTTCAAATCAAATAGTAATTACAATGGTAGTATAATAGTTTTCATTCTGTTTAATACACTTGTTAAAAGTGCACGTATTTTACACGGTTTTATGGTCTGTGTTGGCAGCAAGAATTACTCAACTCAAATAGCACCCTTAACTAAATGATTACCCTGGCTTCTTTTAACCTGCACTGACGTAGCTGAAGTCCAATGAACCCATTAAACAGAGCCTCAAGTGGTAACTCACTAAACCGCAAGTAAGTAGAGCATGTCAGCTTACCACAATTTGTACGCGCACACGCACACTCTCACACACACACACACACACACACACACACACACACACACACACACACACACACACACACACACACACAC
>JAOUQU010000007.1:2752045-2767701 GCA_028566735.1 Ammoglanis amapaensis
GACGTCACAAGTGTGTATCAAACTGGTCGCCCGCCGCATTAGTTGGTACCCCAAAAGTAGCCCGCAGCTTCAAAAAGCTTGGTGACCCCTGACCTACTAACAACCACTATTAAGCCATTTTTTGAAGAAACTGTTCACCCCACAGGAGCTGCAGTTTGGAAACATAAAGGCCAGCTAATAAATAAGTAAAATCTTTTTGAGGGTAACCATGGCCTGGTGGCTGGAGAACTGGGCTTGTGTCTAGTGGCTGCCAACCGCACAAGGCATGTGTGCTCACTGCTGTCCCCTAGTGTGTGTTCACTAGTGTTTAAATGTGCGTTTTCACTGCATGGATTGGGTTCAGTGCAGAGAAACAATTCGTATGTGTGTAAAAAGCAAAATAATAAAAAGTGTTCTAAATTATGAATTACTTCTAAATGATAATTATCACAATGTGGCCCTTGATGTACAAATTTAACATGCTTCCAACACTGAGGATAAAATGTTCACTTGTTGTTTATTACACCCCCCTCACTGGGTGTGTTTGTATTATTAGTTTACATTTATCTCTAATTGCTGGATGTTGGTGTACTTGTGCAGTTCATGCGGTAATATACTTTTGTGTCTCTGTTCCAGATAAGTGGCCAGTGTTCTTGTATGCCTGGTTTTGGAGGACTAACATGCAGGGAGTGCCGAGAACTGTTTTGGGGTAACCCAGAGGTCAAATGCCATGGTAAGCCAAGAATCTTAAGACATTTATACAGTTAAATTGAATAGGTGTACTGCATGTCTTGATGGAAAAAAAGGCCTAGCCTTATATCATGATGAACATGATCTGCTCTGTCCAAGCCTCTTCATATCCTCTCTTTTTAATACAATGCACCTTTGTTCTGACGGGTCTTTCCCTTATGGGGTACGGGCGAGTGCCTCAGTGCTGAGCTGAAATCAACCTTTGTTCCTTCGAGAAGTGGTATGAAAAAAAATACTTTACATAGATTTTAAAAGGCTTGCAAACCATTCATTTTCACAGTTATACAAACAGTAATCTTATACATTTCAATATAAAAGTTAACAAACTAAAATTAACTGCGTATATATTCACATTTGCGATGTAGAATAACTTTCTGCCATTCAGGTTTTCTTGACTTGGCAGAAGAACCTGGGTTTACACAGAACTGGGTTTATTTTTTTAACCCGGCCGACAAGTTACTTCATTTGGAGAAAAAAATGTTTAGTTGGCCTAAACATGACAGGAAGTCTGTTTTTCCAAGATCTTGTTACCTTTGGAATATTACTGTGTCGACTTGTCCTGTTTATGCTTTAAACTTTCTAAGCAGATTTTGCTCTTTTTAGGTTTGCCTTTTTTAATTGTATTTGTGTGTGACTTCATTCACATATTAATTCAAATGATGCTCTTGAATACAGAGAAGTTTTTGGCCAAGGTTGTATGGTTTTACTATAATATTTTATGGACCTACTAGGAGCAACTTTGTATATGTTACTAGTGGTAGTCGTGTAACATATTTGCAAATAAGAAAACAACCCTTCATGGGTTTTGTCAGATATTACACGACTCCATGATGATGAATAATTTTTTTTAGAAAGGTTTCACCGGAACCTCTTCTAATGGTTGTCAAATTATTGTTTTATTGAAATACAGGAGGTGTTAAAGACAGAATGCTTGCACTAGATAACTTGTCCTAACACTATTCTACAGTAATAAGCAAACAATAAAACCAACACCTTTATGTTACTTTAAGTAAACTTTAAACTTACTGTCAGTTAAGCTACTGTTGGAGCAAGGTACTACTTACTGTAACAATATCTTGTCCTTTTGGATTCAAGTGCCCGCTAATTGTCAAAAATGTGAATGTGCTAATGAACTGACTTTTTATTTCAACCCGGGATAAGTGAGTCTTACCTGATCAGGGTAAAGTAGTTAATAAAAATAAGTTAATGATAAACCTCAAAGTTAGGCAGTGATCCGTTAACAAGAGAAAAGTTTATGATTTACTAGTTTATGTACATAAGTGATAATGCTGAGAGCAAACGCCCCTTCTCTCCAACACAAAAGGACACCCAGACAACTTTTAACTGCAGGGGTTACATTCACTGCATATTTTCAGCAAGTCGTGCCTCTGTGCACTGACTGGCCCCCTTTTACAATAGCAGGATTAACCTCTGAGTTAAGCCCCCACTTCCACAGTGCCCTTTGTTAACATAAAGACCCTAAGGTGATGAAGTATTTTGGGGGGAATGAATGTGTGCATCTAAACCACTTCAGGTTGGAATGCATCTTGAGTAGATTGAGTCTCTGTTAGATGTATGTGGGGTGTGTGTGTGTGAATACAAACAGTTTTCTGCTAGAAGAATTTTGCCTTTGTGTGGCTTTGTGTAGGTTGTGTAAGTTAAGGGTTTGTGCAAAAGTTGTCTGTTTGAAGTGAGTACTGAGGGTATGTTTGCTTAGTGTCTCACACCTAATAGTGTAGTTGTGAGACCCTTTTGTCTCCAAGTAGTGTTGAGGCTGTCGGGCTTTTAATATGCTAATATTTAACTAATTCTTTTGGTTCCTACAACGTTAATAACAGTTGGGATTTACAACGTTTTTCTAGAGGTACTGGATGGGATTTCAGTGATTTTATTTACCTAAACCAAAATAAATACCACTTATGTTCTAAAACACAAAACTGATTACTGTCCAACTGAACTTTGTATTGAGCAGTGATTAAATTGTCATACTGACAAAGTTCTTTTAATCATCAGTAAACATATTATATTATTTAAATGGTGCAATATTTTACATTTAGAACCAATATTGTTCCCCGTCGGAAAGTAAAACACCCAAAACATTTCATTGTGTGGTTGTGAATAATTCTTCAGGCAGTTGTAAGAATTATATCAACACAAGTTACAGTTGGAACTTTGTAGCACATGCTTATATGGATGCTTTGTGTTGTGTACACTCTAATTAGCTAAATATTTAAATGTGTGTGCTTGTGCATTTTTAGCATGTGACTGTGACCCTAGAGGAATTGCAGAGGAGCAGTGTAACAAAGGCACAGGTCACTGTGTGTGTGTGGAGGGTGTGTCCGGCCCACGGTGCGATACCTGTGCTCGAGGATATTACGGAGAATTTCCAAACTGTGAGCGCTGCCACCAGTGCTTTGCTGAATGGGATGTGATAATAAATGAACTCACAAATCAGACTCACAGACTGGTGCAGAAAGTCAACACTATTAAATCCAACGGTATCACCGGACCCTATCAGAACACCATCAACAATGTGGAGAGGAGTGCCAACTCCATCCGGCAGCTCCTGGCACAGAACCCAGCCACTCAGCCTCTCACTGAGATCCAAAGCCTGATGGAGCAAGCGGTGTAAGTTCAAACCTAAAGGTGTTATTTATCGTACAAAGTTTCTATTTTTTGTCATTTTTGTGATTCTAATATCAAAATCATAACAAGCAACTTAAGTGTTTAAGAGACGCCTAAAATTAGGTGTAGTAGTATTAAAAATTAAACAAACAAACATTTACCGGATCATAACCTCGTGTAAGCACAGCACATGCTTTTAAGCTAGTTTGCTAGCATGGTTTTAAGGGCAGATGGTGCCATCTGGTGGGAAGGCATTGGTATTGCAGGTCTACATAATAGTCACTTAACAATAGCGCCTTTACTTATTGAACAGAAAATTGTTAAATACTTACAATGCATGATGTACTAAAAACAAGGTGTGTGACAAGATGTGTAAGGGAAGTGGTGCTTACTCGTTCAGGTCAAACCCCACTACCAGTTCAAACCCCACTACCACCAATTTGTCACTGTTGGTCTATTGAGCAAGCTCTTTAATGCTGGTTTGCTCAAAGTGATGTTCTCATAAGTCACTTTGGATAAAGATGTCTCAATGCTTAAAAAGTAAATATAAATGTGTGACATACAGAAGAAACCCTTGTAAGTATCTGGTGATAATTGCCCCAACTTTAGTGTTTTACAGTTTGTAGATTACAGATTTGTTTGTATTTAAATTTAAATTTACCACATTTAGTAGATGCCTTTATCTAAAGCGACTCAGAATTACAACACATTAAAATTTTTATGTGCAGACCAAGCCACAACCATATAAGACAAATCAACCCCAACACCAGCCAGCGCTGAGAGTCTGAGCTTCCCTTTCCACTAGGATTCACAATCGAGGGCAATTTAGTTCTGGTAACAAGCCCAGATAAAAAGTAGGTTTGAGTCTACTGAATGGATTCATAAACATGTTTATTTTATGTATTTTTTTACATGTTTCCTTCTATAGAGCCTTGATGTCTGAAATGAATAATAAGTTGAACCAGACGGATGAGCTCGTGTCTCAGATCTCTGCTGAAAACAACGACACTGACTCAAAGCTGGAGGTGCTCAGTGAAGAGGCTCAGAAACTGCAGCGCACTGTTAAAGAGCTGAAAGACCAAGTTGAGTTTATAAAGAATTCAGACGTACAAGGTAAGCAAGACTACTAATAAAATTTAATACAATACTATTTTCTGGGAAAATGATAGATAGATTCAATTGATTTTTTCTTTGTGTCCAGGGGCATCAGAGAGTGTAAATAAATACTTGAAAATTTCGGAAGCAGCAGAGGCACGTGTAAATGCTTCTGTCAGTGATCCAAAAAGTCTGGTGGAACAGTCTGCCTCACTGCGCAAGAAAACTGAGGACATGATGAATGACACTAAAGAGGAATTTGACAGAAAGCAAAATGAGCATTCTGTAGCTCTTGACAATCTGGCTGGCCAGCTCGAGACCCTTGACCTGTCTGAACTTAGTGAGCAGGTAACAAAGCGGGTTCTGTGTTGTGTAGCAAAGATAATATTTTTGTTACAAACGAAAGAATGGCAAGGTTGTCAAGGTTTCTTTCTGTTGCTTACACATTTACACATTGCCAAAAGACACCGCAATAATTTTCTTTAGCAAAAGTGTGTAAATCTGTGGCCTGTGGATATAACATGCCACGAAGCACTGCAACACTTTTGTGCGGTCTGTGGAAAAACCACGCCACGAGACACTGCAATAGTGATTTTCAGCCTGTGTAGTCTAAGCATACATAACACCTTCAGGCACTGCAATACTTATCTAAGGCTTGTAAACATACTGTACTATTAGACACTACAACACTGATCTGCATATCAAGTTTATACCACACCAAGGAACACCAACAACATTTACCTACAGAGTTACAATTAAGACACTATGAACTGTAACGTTATAGGTCAAAATTCCTAGGACTAGTTCAAAAAGTGCATTTATTACACAAAAGGTCGATGAAGAAAAACGACGCATTATTGTTATAGACATGTTATTACAAAGTTTTGAGGGATAAAAGTGGATAAAATACACCAAGAAGAACATGGTTATATGATACGCTCAACAAGATGGTCTGTGTTCATTTGCATATTTCAGCCAGTGGACAAAAAAATCTAAAAGTTTTTTATAAATATTGATCTGCAGCAATTTCAGATTTTTTGGATTATTTTAAAATAAGGCAGTATCAGAATACAAATTATAATAATGAAGAAAGAAAAATCTTGACAAAAACGATAGGGTTCAAAGCACTCCGTGCTTGGACTCCTAATAATACTTAACAAGACATCGACATTTTAAACATGCAATTCAGTATTTTTATTTTTGCTTTATACATAACAAAAAAGAAATCTGTTTGTACTTTGTTTTAGACCTGTGGCAGCCCTGCTGGCTCTGAAGCCTGTACTGACTCTCCTTGTGGAGGTTTGGGCTGTCTGGATACTGAAGGAAAGAGAAAGTGTGGGGGAGAGGGATGTGATGGCCTCTTCCCATTGGCGCATAATGCTTGGCAGAAAGCCAAAGACTTTGACCAGGATATCACCAATGCCATGGAAGAAGTGGATAAGCTTTCTCAGATGGTGAGTGAAACGTGTCTAGTTACAATTATATATAATTATTCAATAATTGAGTTGTTAATACAGTTGAGTTGCATTTAGGTTTTAGAAGCAAAAGTTAAAGCGGATGAAGCCAAGCTGAACGCAAAAGAGGTGCTGCAGAAGGCCAATGAAACCAAGCAACGTGTCGATACCAGCAACGAGGAGCTGCGCATGTTAATCAAACAGATTCGAGATTTTCTAACTCGTAAGCTTCTACTCATTTGATACAGATCACACAATTTATTCATGATAAAATGTGTAACATGCCCACATTTATTTTCTTATGTATGTGAGCACCATTGTGCTCAGTGCACCAGCTCATAGTATGATAAAGATTAACGATAGCGGTCTTCGGCTTTATAAACATGATCCAGGACTTGGGTGGACTATGCATTTTCTCCCTGTGCCTGTGTTTGATTTACTCTGGTTACACAGTCTACCTTTAACGGTCCAAAGACCGGCAAATAAGATCAATTGAAGACACCATGACTGTGTTTGAATTGTACTATGGGTAATAAGTAAATTTTGTTCTTGTCATGTGACCAAAGTGTAAAACACAGCATTAAACAACTAAATGAACAAACCTTCATCATGAAGTTAGTGAGAATCTTGTTGCTCTTGATAAAGCTTGATGATGATTGTTTACATAATCGTTTTATTTAATTGGGCAGTTGGGTTCAATTATACTAGACAAACCAAGGTTTAGTTACTGCCTTACTGGTTAAACAATCCATCTAGGGGCAATAAAAACAAAACCTTTCAAAAATAGACTTGGGACATTTTTAAACTGAAGTGAATGTTGCAGAAATCGCATGCCTTACTCACTAAAGTCAGAGAGAAACATGCCGTTTCCCCTCTTGACATCCACAGAGCCTTTGCGTTTGCCGTACACCTACAAATTTTTCTGAATGGTATAGGATCATAAGCTTGTGCATACATGTAGTTCTTTATTTGCTGTTTTTGATGGAATTTTTAGAAGAAGGAGCAGATCTGGAGAGCATTGAGGCTGTAGCTAATGAGGTGCTTCAGATGCAGATGCCCACGACACCGGCACAGCTACAGAACCTGACAGAAGAGATCAGAGAGCGCGTAGCTAGTCTGTCTGATGTGGAGGACATCCTGAACCAGAGCGCTGCTGATATTGAAAGAGCCGAACACCTGCTGGAACAGGCTCAAAAAGCCAGGTCAGATGAATGACTGTAGAACAGATATTTTACTGTTTTTAATATTGATGTTGTGTGTATGATGTACGGATTGAGTGGAGGACTTATGTTGTGTGTTAAAAGTGTTAAAAAAGTAGATAGACAAACAGATGGATGGAAGTTTATTCAAAGGCTCAGATAGACATGATGTGACATTTTTAATTTGCACATTAAAGTCTTCACTTGTTCTACAGCATTTTAAACTCATTGTATTGCTTAGATACATCTGTTAGACGACTGGACAAAAGTTGTCAATTTGGTTTAGCTTCTGCTAAAAGAAGACATACAGTATATATACAATATATATATCAGTTTGAAAATTACATTTGATCATTTCATGTTCTTGATGGTCTCCTGTGCAGTGTATCATCGTCATTTTGTGGCTGAGCTCAAAATAAAACACTGGCCATTAACCATGATGGTAGTTTAACACTTTCTGTAAACCAGGAACGAGGCATCAGATGTGAGGAGCACAGCTGAGAAGGTGCAGGAAGCTCTGGATCATGCAGAGAAAGCACAATCTACTGTAACTGAAGCCTTGAAGCAAGCATCTAATGATATCAAAGGAACTCAGGATCTGCTCGTATCTGTAAGCCTCCTAATCTTATTCATTTGGTGGAGGTTCCTAGAGCCACTAACATGTAAACTTATAGTAGACGCTTAATGTTGATGCTCATAAATGCTCGAAATCACTCTAAAATTAAAATTAACTTCTGTCAGTTCAGGCCAAAGATTTTAGAACAGGAATTTAGTGTACGTTAATATATATCATTTTGTGTGTAAAAGCACAGTGTTGAAAAAGCTGTATTCCTGTTGGTAACAAAATTTAAACAAACAAGTCACAAAGCTACACAGGACCCTGACCTCAGCCTAATTAAACCCTATTGGTGTAAGTCGGAATGTAGATGCTCAAACAGCCCTTGTCTAACATGTCTGACCTCACAATGGCTGAATCGGCATGCACACGAAATGTTAGCAATAACTCCAAGATAAGGTTTACCAGCAAGTCAGGTTTGAAAGAAAACCTCGAAAGTCTACTATGAACATCCAGATGTGCATAATGATTGAATGAATTTGAATTTTTATAGATTATCAAGCCACCTTATATATACATTTATTAGTGCATACTACAAATTCAAGCATCGTGGCAGTAAACAAATCTTGTTTTCCCGAATTTCTTGTTATTGAAAGGTGGAGTCAGAGACCGCAGATTCCGAGTTCAAGTTGAGTAATGCCACTCAGAGACTGCTGAGGCTAGAGATGGATGTGGCACTGCTGAAAGAAAAAGCCACTAACATCTCGGCTACAGCTGAGAAGACAGAGAACGTTACTGTGAAGGTCAACGAGATGGCTGAACAAATACAAAAGGTACTGGAACACTCTTTATTAAACGTCAGAGTTGATTAAACCATACAGATTTGTTAGTACCAACAAAAATGTGGAACGACATGTTTAGGTAGTCAGGGGCTGCTTCATATCGTAATTGTGCAAAACACACTAAGCAAAAAAAGCTTTACCTGCTTTATTGAGTCTCAGGCTGTGCTGCCATCTTTTATGCGCTACCAGCCTGGTTGAAAGTTGTATTTGAACTTTTCTTCCCGCGCATACACCCACCCACATCAGCCACAGACCATTGAGAAACTGTTGCACAAATCATAACGGCAATTGTTTTTATGTAGACAAGAGCATAATGCATCAGCTGCTTTATTCATTCACTCAGTATAGTGGAGTCCTACACTGTAAAAAAATGCTCGAGTTTGTTTGCATCCTTGCATATTAAAAGACTTTACTGGTTCTCTTACTGGTGAACTATATTTTAAAATTTTGCTAGTCCTCTGCCTTTTTTCTAAAATGAACTGGATAAAGTTACTGGCATAAAGGCATCAGAGAAAAGCATGGGAGTACAGCAGAGGCTTAGGAGGTGGAATTACACAGTTGAGTTTCAGCATAGCTGAAAGATCGGCCTCCCATAATAGCTCACTCGAACCTAAGCAAAGCCAAGATATTAGAACCAGAGTACCTAAGACCACAAGAGGAAGAGTGACAAATAAAAGTCACTAATACAAGTAACCCAGGGTTGGAGCATGTAAAGCTTTAAAGTATGTTAAATTTAATTCTAAGAGAGATGGGTAAAGATGAAAGATGATTTCTTGGTCAAATATTTATTGCTTACCTGTGTATCTCAAGAATCTGGATACAGAGCTGAAAGACAAGTATGGAACTGTAGAGGAGCTGATCACTCTTAAAGCTCAAGGTGTAGCAGATGCCAAGAAAAGAGCAGAAATACTTCAACAGGAAGCAAAAAACCTGCTGCTACAAGCTAGCAACAAACTACAACTTCTTAAAGGTACTGTTGTAAACTTTCGTCTTCAAAACATGCTTATAATCCAAACATAAAATTCCGAACTTCAAGGAAAATCCTTTTCACTTTAAGTAGTGATCAATACTCAAGTATGCACATTTAGTATTACCCTGCTGAGCAAATAATAAAGTGCTATGCTTTGCTTACAGATCTGGAGAAATCATACGATAACAACCAGAAGAAGCTGGAGGACAAAGCTAACCTACTGGTGGACCTAGAAAAAGCAGTCAAAGAACTACTTCAAGAAATTAGTCAGAAAGCTAGTGTATACAGCACCTGTCTGTTTTAACTAGGCCCAATAAGTACGACAATCATTTATATAAAGTATATTCAAAGCATTTCATTACACAAAATAATGTACGTAATAATTTTAAGTGACCCTATATAAAGAGAATGAATGTAAAGTTTGACCAAGTGACTGCAGGTGTGACTTTTACTTTTTAGTTTTAATGGATTTTTAGTTGAAAATGGTTTATTTTTCTAATACAAATTGTCACACAAATTTGGAATAAACACAAATCAAATAAATGTTTAATGCAAGCAAAAACAAAGCCAGAGTTTGTGACTTTTTTTGCTGTATGTATTAACGTATTGGGTCCCCTCCCAAAACGAATGAAAAAACATCCAGAACATGAGCACTACTGACTAACAAGAAAACATAATATAACACTACCCAACATTTCATTTCAATTTTAACTCATACAGTTCTGTACCTTAATGTTTAACACAACACCCATTTCTTAAAGCATTGTGTATCAGTCTACTTGGGGGTATTCTGAGCATTTTACATTAAGTTAGTAAATATGTCTTCTGGCATTTAAAAAGTGCTATCAACAGTAAAATAGCAGTTGCAGGAATCATCAGGAAAATTGTTGAATTATACAGTAGTGACTTTCACACCACATAGACCCAAACTATTTAATGGTACATTTAAATAACATACTAAACGTAATACAGATTGGAACTGTAGTGATGAATCAATTCTGAACATTAGGGGTCCAAGATCTCAGTTGGTTGCAGTAAAAATACTGAACCCAAATATGGAGCTGATAATTATATACACATAGCTGATGATCTAAAAATTTATTGCTTTCCCAAACGAAGCAGCAAGGTTGGCTTCTCTGAAGGCCTCTGAAACAGTCTGGAAAAGAAATCGAAAGAAAAGTTGACACTTCATTAAATCATTTGTATTCCTATAGAAATAAATGAACTAAAAATGTAGGTCTTTACAGTGGGAAAGACCTATTTGTTCAGAAGAAGCATCTAACTTAACCATTCTATGTTGATGCTTAAAATACGCCGATGTCAATATTCGACACATCGGATTTGTTTGCTTTTATTCTTTCAATGTTTATTGAAAGATTTGATTTCTTTTGATTTCTAAAATGTGCCCGTTTAGATAAATTCTCTTCCACAGAGCATGTGATGTCAGGTAGAGCTGTAACCAAAAGACACTGTTATGAATTGGGTTGTTGGAGAAGTGCAGTGCACTATGGTTTAATGTGTTTACAGTGCAATGGAAGCACAAAGTAAAAAGTTCTAAGAACACTGGAACATTTGGTTCTGACTCGTATTTTGTGCTATTATAACATAACAAAGCCACCAGAAATATTTCTATTTATGTTTTACTATTAGTAGGAAAATCATTTTGAAAATTATTCGTAAAATTCACTATTAAAGCCATAACAATTTACATTTTTGTTTTCATTAAATAAGTAGCTACCTAAGTAATTGTTTAAATTAGAAACTGGGTTTGTTCTGTGTCCTTGGATATGTATGTTGGATATGGTGAGACTTTGTGCTTGAGCACATGTTGGATACTATTATTTAAACCACATTTTATTGTGTATGGATTGTCATATACACAACAAATAAAGATTTTTGTAATTGGATAAATGATTCATTTCAAATTTATTGATTCATAATTATTGCTCTTATAGTATAATCTTGTATATTGATATTATAATGTAGCATAAGGTAAAGCCAAGTAATTGAATTCCTGCAGATGGAAAGTTACCATGTACAGAATGTACAGCAGCTCTTACTGAAAGTTACACGACCGTTTGAATAAACCCTCTTTTTTGTTACTATGATTGAGAGTAAAGTTTTTCACTTTAATATAAATCTGGTTTACATTTTTTTGCTGCATAATTATGAAAGTTTTTGTCCGAATAAAACAGTTTTCTTTAAAAGAAGATTACTCTTTTATACTAGTTGACTAATTGATTAATCGATAGTTATTAGTCGCAGCCATAAAATGTGTATTTACAAATTTCCTATACTAGTTTTAAAAATCTAATTTATTTTTGAGAATTTCATCAAGTTAAAATAATAAAAACTTGTTAGACATTCATTCAAAGCGTAGTAGCCTAAAACTAAATGCTAGTGCAGCAAGTGTAAAAAGCTACGATACAAATGTACCACAAATACACTTCCATACTGCTGACCTATACACAAACACTGCAATTTGACTAAAATATGAATCTTTTACAAAAATCAGTCACAAGAACTCACAGGAAAGAACTAGTGTTAACAGTGAAATTGTTTCCACAATTCTGGCAACGAGTATACAAGTCTGGCCAAATCAGGTTATTACTATTATAAATAGGGACAGATTAAGAATGTTAACTGCTCTAAATAATTATTGAAGGCGTGCTTTTTTTAAAACTGGTAAATAAAAACATTAAGGGAAAAAAACTTACTGGGTGGGCATGGCACACTCTAGCAATGTCCTCACATGATGCGCCATATTCCATGGCCAGTGCAGCCTCGTTGATCATCTCTCCAGCTCCCTGCAAAATTGAGCTCAGTATCAAAAACAAGCCATTCAATATTTGATAAAAAATTAAACAGAATAGCAGAGCACAAAAATATTAATCACTACACATCAATTCTCAACTAAAATCACAATAAAAGAATCAATTATAGTACCTCAAAAAAAACCAATACCTAGGAATTGTGTAATCACTGATCAATGTGAGCACAGAAGTGCATAGGATATGCAGACGTGTTGCAATTATTCTACTCAGTATTTGATTCACGGGTTCACTTATTTAGGCCACTTACCGATCCCAGGATGTGAGCACCCAACATTCGGTCAGTATCCTTGTGACTCAAAATCTTCACCAGCCCATCTGTATCAGCATTAGTCTTTGCTCTGCTGTTAGCAGCGAAGGGGAATTTGCCTACTTTGTACGGGATGTTCTGCAGAAACAAATGAATCATCCGTTATGTTGATGAATACCACAAAACATTGTATCAAAAGGCCTAAGAGAAACATTTACCTCTTCCTTGAGCTGCTCCTCATTCTTGCCGACCCAGGCGACTTCTGGATGTGTGTAGATGACAGACGGAACACAGTTGTAATCGATGTGAACGGCTCCTCCTGCCATTCCCTCAACACAAATAATGCCTTCATCCTCAGCTTTGTGTGCCAACATGGGCCCGGCCACTACATCGCCAATTGCATAAATGCTGTAAAAAAAAAAAATAATAATAAAAAAAAGTGTAGACTTTAAAATTATTTATTACTTTAATGTCAGTTGACACATTTTAGTAACATTCAAAATGGGCATAATAATTACTAGTCACACACAATCATGGGCAATTTTGTGTCTCCAATATATTTCGACTTTGCATGTTTTCTCAATGTATTTGGTTTTATTCTCACTGTTAAGGCACACACAGGGACCCTGACAACCCACCTGAAGACCAAGAATATTCTTGCATAAATGCAACAGTGCAACCGAATTAGTCACCATATCATAAATCATATAAAATAAAGGTATAGTTTGGCATCTACACAAAAATGGTTGACTAGTAACTAAGAGAAGAGACCCGTGGCTGAAGCCATCATAACCCCCAGGGAAAACAATTCCTGCCTTTTCAGACCCATTCACAACACTGACCAGTATAAGAGAAGGTTGAGCACCTTATACAAATAGAGAAAAAAATTAGCTCTTAATTAAACCTCCTGGTTGATGCTTGCATGCATTGTGGTTTCATTGCTTTTTACCAAATGCCAAGGTTTTAAGTGCTGACAGGTACCTGGGTACATTTGTCTGAAAACGGCTGTTAATGGGGATCCTTCCCCGACTGTCCAGTTCGATTCCAACATTCTCGAGGCCGATGTCTTTTGTGAAAGGACGACGACCGATGCACACCAGCAGCACATCACAGCTTAATGTTTCGTTTTTGCCACCAGCAGCCGCCTCCACTCTACATCCAATGCATACAAAATTTGACATATTGTACATATTAATTATTTTAAAGTATAAGGCTAGCTACTGTGCTAAAACATTTGGCACAGATTCTTTTTTACCACAGACAAGATGAAATAATGTAAAAAAAAAAAAAAAAAGCCTTACGCCACATCTATCTTGCCATCAGATCTCTTGGATGCACCCATAACCTTGGTACCCAGCTTGAACTTTAAACCCTGCTTCTGGAGTATACGCTGGAAATTTTTAGAGATCTCCATATCGATTCCCAGTCCTCCCACATGGCCCAAAAACTCCACTGCTGTCACTTTGGAGCCTAGCCGCTGCCACACCGAGCCCTGAAATGTGTAAAATCAATATTCAAAAACATATGAAATGTTCATTAATCTAATATCATTTCAATTGCATGGCCAGTTCCTTCAGAGGTAGTAATAATGTATTTCTACAGCTTGTCACTGCTCTGTGTTCTTATGAAAAGCCTGTTCTAAAGTAACGGAGAACAGTGGTTTCGGTTCCATGTGTCTAATTTCTTCTGATATCATATTTAGTTTAACAAAAAAACTAATTTTGCCCTTTCTGCTGTTTCTCTCAAAACTGAAGCCTTTCTCTAAAAACTTAAACCTATTTTAACCTATCTATTAATATTCAATTTAACCCAACAAAACAAAGTTTTGACAAAGTTGGGACAGTGTTGGACAAAGTAACTCAGTACTGTTGTTTCCCCATACTAGAACAACAAAATGTCTCTAAACACTGAAGCCCCTCAGTCACATTAATTATAAGGCTATTTGGCATATTATAAGAACTTGAAAAATAAACACTAAAAAAGAATAAATGAGAATCACTCAAATAAAGCTTAAAAATGTATGCCAAACTTACCAGCTCAACACCAATGACCCCAGCTCCAATAACAATCAGCTCTTCTGGGACTTTCTTAAGAGACAAAGCCCCAGTAGAAGATACTATGGTGTCTTCATCAATCTATTTTTAACAGCACACAGCAAATAAACATTCATAACAAATATTGGTTAATATAATTTATTCAGAGTAACATAGCAGCATAGTGATTAGCACTGTTGCCAAAAAGTACCAGGTTTGATTTAGGGGTAAATTAATCCAGGACTTTTTTTGTGTGGAGTTTGCATGTACTCGCCGTGTGTGCCAATACTCTGTTTTTCCCCCACAGTCCAAAGACTGGATATAATAAAATTATACTGTGTAAGTTTGTCTCTGGTTTGATATTTAACCTGCATGAAATTGTGTTTATGGTTTTGTAAAACTAACACCTTGGAAAAAAAAAACATCAAAAATGAGGATGAGCCTTGCTTTACAGTGTTCGACAACACAATAAACAACTTCATATAGATGTCTAATGTTTCGTTAAATAAATTTCAGTAAATTACATTCAATGTATTTATTTAATGCTTTAGTAATGACATACCTCAATGCCTGGGAAAGGAGTGACCTCTGATCCTGTGGCAATCAGAATGTTTTTGCTGTTAATTACTTGCTCATCACCATCAACCGTCTTTGCAGTGACCTGATTTTTTCCCGTTACCCTTCCAAACCCATTGACGTGTGTAACCTAAAAAAAGCATTTTTCAGTCACTGTACAACTTTCATTAGCATTTAATGTGTGATAATTTAGAGAAAAGCCTACTTTGTTCTGTTTAAATAAGTGTGCAATGCCTCCCGTCAGGGCTTTGACTGCACCGCTCTTCTGTGCCATCATCTTCTCCAGGTTCAGTGAAAGTCCTTGAACTTACATTAAAAAATATAAATAATTTATAATATCATTTATTTCCGGATGGGTTCCAGTTAGACTTCAACCAATGTAATTGTTACTTATATGTAGACAGTAGGGTTGCACCGGATATCCGATTCCGGTTCCGATTTGTCGGATATCCGACCATTTTAAGCTATCCGATCCAATCCGATTCCGACCGGAAAT
>JAOUQU010000007.1:2803426-2817837 GCA_028566735.1 Ammoglanis amapaensis
AGTTAATACAGGTAATGAGTGGAGAACAGGAGGGCTTCTTAAAGAAGAACTAACATGTCTGTGAGAGCCAAAATTCTGACTGGTTGATAGATGATCAAATACTTATTTCCCAAAATAAAATGAAAATTAATTATTTAAAAATCATACAATGTATTTTTCTGGATTTTTGTTTTACATTCCATCACTCACAGTTGAAGAGAACCTATGATAAAAACGACAGTCTTCTACATGCTTTGCAAGTGGGAAAACCTAAAAAATCAGCAGTGTATCAAATACTTGTTCTCCCCACTGTATGGGTGGGACAATGATTAATCAAATACACACAAATTTACAACAAAATAAGTCATTTTGTTGTGAAAGTTAACTGCAGTGATATACTTTTCAAAAAGACATTGCTCCTTTACTATTGAGGAGAATATTTGATCTAAAGTGATTTACTGTGGCTGAAAACAATCCCAGCAATTATGGAATGAGATCCTTGCTGAATAGTGGAAAAGTCCAGAAGTGGAAGATTAGCATAAGTGAAGCTTAAAGGCTCAACCTTCCAGTTTCTTGCTCAGTACCATAACTGCTGAAATACCGCTGCTAGAAAGTGCACTCCTAAATCAACCTAAGATTGGTTTATGAATCAGTTTTGGAATGTATAAATGGAATGAAATTTAGCATATTTGATCGCTCTGATACAATGCATCTAATGTCCGCACTGTATCTATTCTGTTTCTCTAGATTAATGTTGTTTGTGTATAATACTTTAAAGTTGACAGACTAAAACACAGTTTAACCATGTTCACCCACCCACATACACACTCATTCCTTCAACTCTTCTTCAAAATAATTGGTCGGTCTGTTCACGTTCCAAAGTTGGCAAAGATCATTTCTGAAGGCAGCGATAGCAGCCAATCAGTGTCATGTGCTTGCATCTCATAAACGCAATGCACATTATTAATTAATCAGTAATTGCACATTGACATTGATTTTGATTACACCTTAAGAAATGAATAGAAAAATATTGCATTTATATTTTCAGAAATCTGTAAGTTGCTCTTTTCCAGAGTAATTATGATATTATAATAAATATTAAATATACTATAGTTGAAGTAGAGCAGGGTTTGATTTTTTTTTATATATTTCACATATTTTACAAGAGAAGCTAAACTTTTTTGAGCTAAACTTTTATCTTTAAAAGTATGCTTAATTACATTTTGATTTATTTTTGTTATTTTTAGACTGTGTGTAAAAGTGTGAATTCAAAAGCATGTTAACAGAAATATGCTTAATGTTAATAAGAAAGTATAACCTGATTTGTGGTACTAAAACCGTAACTGGTGTGTGTAATAAAGAGTGATTATAAGCAATAACAACAGTCAGAAAATGTCATATTTTTATCACAATAAGCTATGCTATGCTTTATTTCACATAAAAGTGATGCTGAATAAACATGTAAAGTAAACCCAGATAAACACAGTATTAGATTGGATTTTATTATTTCTCACAATGGTGATAAACATGTCTATGCTTTCTCATCACTAACAGCGCAGCGCTAACAACGGTACAGTTTTCTGTGTTATTCATGTCCCCAGAGAATTTGAGTGCCAGAAAGTGATTCAATATCCAAACATTAAAAACACAGAAAAACACACACAGCCAGTAACACTCAATTTCTAAACTCTTCACTACAGACTTGCATCCTATGGGCTCTAGCATTGTACACTTAACATTCTGAAAAGGTCAGATAATATATCTGTAAAACACAGTCAATGACTGAGTAAACATTTGGTCTATTTGTGCTGTAGTGTTATATTTAAAATAAACCAATTTGTTGTTGTTGTGTCTTAATGTTTAAGTTAATAGAAATATAAAAGTTTGTGAAATGTAATTGTATCAAAATAAACCAATATTCAAACTCAATGTATGGTGGCAAATTTCAATGTATCAAATATATTACATCAATGACTAGGAGAATCGTATCGTTTAAAATTGGGATGAATCTTGTAATTTACACCCCTAGTGAGCAGAATTTCTTTTCCACCTCTGTTAGATGTGATCGCATGTTGGTATCAGCCTTGTGCACATCACTTATCAGCATCATTTCTCTACACTCTGCCGACACCATCAGTCAGGCGGCAAATGTTTAATTATGAGGAGTTATCCGGAGTCACTGATAGGTCTGTTATAAAAAGCACTATATTAAGACAATTGATTTGACTTGACATGAGATTGTTGGTAACTGCTGGTTTATAGCTGTGGATTAGATAATGTTTTCTTAGCTTAAGTCTTAAAGCGCCTCATTATGTCATCATTGTAGTGTGCAATAATGCAACCTGTCCATATTTCTACTCGCTCGGTTAGGCATGCCGCAGGCATTGTTTCTAATTCAGTTTTCTCCACATAAGCTCTGTGCATTATGGGAAACTTCATCTAAGGTCAAGGACAGGGTATAAAGAAAAAAGATGAAATCCAAACTCCGTAAATAATGAACCTGTTCTCATGAACTCATCATGCTGGCAGAAAAGGAATAAAGAGCTTTTATTTGGCATGTCTACAGACATTTTGTTTACAGAGTATTGTCTAGTTTTAAAATACAATACTTTACCAGTTATTCAAATCTTATCTAGAATTGTTCAATCTTTTAACATAAATGACTTTGCATAAATCTTTTCATATTAATTAAAACATCTTGACAGATAACAATATTTTATTTCACTTGCAAACAATGTATTTTGTCTTGATTCATATTTTGTTGGTTTAATAGAGATCCTCAAATACAAATACAAATTTACAGTTACTGCTATGAAACAAGACAGTCAACATCCAAAGACTAAGAGACAAAGTTTGATGACCAGACTAATGATAAGGTAGGCAAATGGTAAAGGCTTCTGAACTAACAAATCAACTTAAGTAAGTATAATATCATAATATCAATTGTTGAGCTCCTCTGTTCCAGTGATGGTGGGATAGAAACCTAGTTTGCTATTTTGATTTATGCACTTGCCAGTAAACGAATGTGGACCTCTATCTTTCATGTTGATAACGAAAAATCAGTCCCTGCCACTGGAACTTGTTTTTCATGGCAATGGTTTATTTGATTGAGAAGGAATATACAGTTTACTAAATACATGATAGATCAGTAGAAATAGACCTAGGTGTTGGGATTTTTATGTATTTTCATTGTTGGGATGAAGCTTTTTGAGCCAAAAGAGACCTAATATGTTAAAATATCCGAGATTGGATTATGAAGAAAACTGATTATGAAGATATATATCTCAATGATTATTTACATTATAAAGTGAATAAATTCTTTTTAATTTCAATTTGTTAAGAAAGACTATGAACTCTGTATCAACGATTTTACTGTATTGTGAGTAAGTCATATTGCTAATCCCATAGGCACCACCAAATTAGGTTTAGGGGTCAATTACTTATCCACAATTGTGAATTTGTTCACAATTATTATTCACCACTGTGTGTTTACACACAACATAATTAATATATGGGATTATATAGGATTTTAGATATTTTTTAATTAATCAAATTGTTGCATTTAATGTTTACCTATGTTATCTGTATTTTCTATATAGTTTCTATATAGTTTTACTTATATAGCACCATTCAATGAACCCAAGGACACTTTACATAAAAATAAAAAATATGTGTCTTGTAAAGTGACAAATTAGCAAAATAGAATGTTTTATGTATGCAACAATGTACGCAATGTAGACATGTTAATTTTTTTTACTGATGTCTTCATCATGAGATTGTCCTGATGTCCTCGTTTCGGCACCCACAGAACCTGCTGCACTAATAAATAATCTTGACTGTGGTCGGTTTAGAAACACCCGGAACCGTAATGAGCAATTCATTAACACACACAGTCACTCATTCAGACATTCACTTACTCAGACTCTCATTAAAACAGCCACTCTAATGGCTCATTTGATAGTGGAGTATCAAATCTTCTGAGAATGCAGGGAAGCAAAGGCTGAAAATCCTTTTTTTTAGGTACGATGTATTGTAAATGGCTTTTAAAAAGTTTGTCTACAAATTAATTACCCCCCAAACTGCTAATCTTATTATTTTGTTTATGACATAATTTAAATGTTTATTACAAACCAAATGCAATAAATCCATTTAATGTAAAGAAAGTGAAAATGCAGAAAGTGATTGTTTTCAAAGTAATTTGTTTAATAATCGCACAGTACATTTACTAAATTACTATTTCAAAACCAAATAGCACTTTTTTGTGATATGTTTTGTCTCAGTTTGGTACTATTTAAAGTCATCAGGGAACGTTTACTTGTTTGAGATATGTTCTATTAAAAGTCTCACTTTTATTGTTTCCGAAATATAATAGGGGTAAAAAGCATCCCTATATATTTCCACTATTTCTTAGACCAAGTTCTAAATAGTAACATTAATTAATATTACATTTCTGAATAACTAAATGATAGAGAATCTGCCTATCTCACTTAATATTATATTTTGTCATTCTAAAGTGCACTGTAATGTTTTCAATTGCTTCCGGTCATATTCGACCGCTCTTAATTCCCAGAGTTACATAGCAAGTGCTTTTATGGAGTACGGGGTTGGGTTGTGTATCGACATGACAATTTCACATCTCCAATCAACATAGTGAATGTTTTTGGACAATGGGAGGAAACTGGAGTGGTCAGAGTAAACCCACAGGAAGAACATTCAAACTCGGCACATAAAGCCCCTGGGCCAACCCCAGAATAAAACCCAGGACATCTTGCTATGAGACATTGATGTCTAACCACCGTGCTGTCCCCATAGAACCAACATTTCTGCTCATGTTGATAAAGTTAAAATGTAGACATGTATGTACATTATTTTTTAAACACAGTGATGTGTGTTCAGTTTATCCACTAATACATTTTGCTTAAGGAGCCAAATTGAGTTAAAAGTCAAAGATGTGACATGTTCAAATGGCAATTCGAAATGATTTTCATACCAGTGCAAACATATATAAATATATATGTTAAATATATAAATATATATATATAATGTATGGTCTGAAATTATGGTTATCTATTTTACAGCAGGTATGGTGATAAACAGCTGTCACTGTCCTTGCTTTTTCTTGTTTTCCCTAAACTATCCAATATAAACCCCTGTCAAAGTGAAAGATTACTGCCAGGCTATGGATGACTTTATGAGGTTGAAGGTCATGCTTTAAGAAAAACCCAGACACATTTCCCAAGAGAAGAACCTTATAGGCAGGTGGGCAAGATAAAAGTGCCACCCAGCCATTTCAATAAACTACTTTAAAACTAGAAAAAGAAAATGTTCAGTGTTGGCTGTGAAGTGTTGGAATCTCTGGTGACTTGTACAATATATTAATAGGTGAGAAGAGAGAACACCCAGTAGGATCTCACAATTCTTTTTCTTTACTCTGTTTACTGTTGGCT
Source organism: Ammoglanis amapaensis (assembly GCA_028566735.1). Taxonomy (NCBI): domain Eukaryota; kingdom Metazoa; phylum Chordata; class Actinopteri; order Siluriformes; family Trichomycteridae; genus Ammoglanis; species Ammoglanis amapaensis. Next base: position 2,808,853 of record JAOUQU010000007.1, read on the forward strand.
ATGACACCTTTCTTTAGCAATCTGGTATTCCCAAATTGAGAACTAAAGGCACTACATTTCATAAGAATGTTTAGTTTTACTTTACAGAAATATACATTCAACTATGTACTGTACATTGTACTACCAATAACCACCACCAGGATCTGGATAAATCTAAGAAAAATGTGCAATATATTGTATTAAGCTAATTCACTTTTAGCTCAATGTAGTACCTACAGAATCATTTGAGGTGATTTGTACGTGAGTGATTCATATGGACATGAATGATTCATGTCACCTCAGACGGAATTTATTCATATTGGCAAATGTGGACACTCAATGGAAACACTTGTGTATGTACATTAAGCAGGAATGAAAAAATCTGAGCCTTTAATTACCTTCCTTAATAGAGTTATTCTTTAATTACACAGACATTTATTTTCACTTGTCTGGTTTGCGCATCTCATTCTCAATTACAGCTTTCTAATTGAGAGTTCATAGACGGGGTCTAACCTGTGATTAAGGACAGACTGTGTAATCAGAACATCTTTTGAACCTGCTAGTCATTTTATTAAAGAAAAGTCAGAGGCGGTATTAGAGTAGGGCGAGGTTTAAAAAATTATGTGACAAACAGTCAGAGCCACACACTATGATAAAGAGGTGTTAATATAAATAAAAAATAGTGCATTTAATGAAAGTGTTTGGATGATTGGATGATTATAAAGACTGTCAAAGTTAAGAAAGGTTGTGGAGTATTTAGCTCAGTCGTGTAAAATGTAAAAAGTTTGATTTCTAATATAACATATACAATGCCCCCAAGTAGTATTCAACCCCATGCAGATTTAGCAGGTTTACACATCTGAAAATTAACTTTGCATTGTAAAATTCTGACTGTAGTGAAATGGACATGTGAAATGCACTATAGCATAGATAGAAAGGGGTGGATGGATGGGCGGATTGATGGATGGATTGATTGATTCCAGGAACCAGAATCCAAACAGTGCATTTGTTGAATGTATTAGGAAGGGAAACTCTTTACTTCTTTCTACTAACTGGTTAGGCAACCTGGCGCATGATTGAGTGACGGCTTTTTGATTATTGGTGTCAATCATGAATGCAGTTGGGAATTAGCCGACCGTTAAGAAAACATCTATTATGTATAATAGCCAGAATGATTGTCGGAGAAGTCTGTGTTAAGAGGAGATTTATTCAAACAATAGATGAATGACGCCTTTACTAGTTCCCGATTGTTGTGGCAAAATCAAAAGCATGTGTAGCGCTTTGGGAGGAAATCATTTAAAAAAAAGTAAAAGGCATCTTGTGAATTAGGTGCTGATGGTCACTACTTTCCAAGTAAGGAATAAGACTAAGATTTTGACCATGAGGCAAGTCACTGGAGGTGATGATAAAGGATTATGTCGCGATCTGAAGCTCAATGTCACAAATAGTTTCCTGGAATCCATTAAAAAGCTGATTTTAGAAGTAATAAGGAGCTACTGATGGCTTGTTAGCTCAGCATGGTTTTTACTTTTCTGCCTCTTATGGGGCAGATTACTCTTACAATGCAGATTGCTTTGAAGCTTCATCCAGTGAGGACTACTGTTCTGTTGAGAGATCACTAAGTTTTGGTGGAATGATACCACATCTAGAGTACTAGTAGGATTCTAGTTTTATAAAGCAATGATATGAGAGCTGTAAATGAATAATAGTTAATCTATGTCAGTGCCAGAAAATAATAAGTTCCAATTTTTGCCAGCTTAAAAAGTTGGATGGCCACAGACTCAAACCAAAGCAAATTAATTCATAAGAGATTGGAACTTCGCTGAACAAGAATAAACTTGGTGTCCACGTTGCCTAGAATGAGCAGGGGAGAGTCTTGCTCTGGGATAGCATACAGTAGTATGTCCAGCTCATTTGTAAACTCACCCACCTACCCAGGAGGATGGTAAATAACAATTATGCCAAAATTCTTACTATGTGATTAGATTTAATACTTATTTTACCCACTGTATGTGGGTGTAGTCTGTCTGTTGCCCTGCACTTTTGTACCCTGTAGAGAATATAACTATTTATGCATAGAAACAAACCGGCTACAGTCAGTAATTGAGTGTTTAAATAAAATAAGTTTTCACTGATAGTTCTTTCTGGGTGACTGAGTGCATCAAGCTGTGTGTTTTGTTTCCAGAGAGAGCTTAAACTGACCGGTTTGGTCCCACAACGCCTGCAAACACTGCAGGTGTTTTGATAATGCATCACATCCTACTCGCGCCCAAACTGCTTATTTGCTACACCCCCCATAAAACTAATGATTGTATTTAAACATTGTACGCTCGGTGAAGAAATTCAAAAAAAGAATTTTCACTGATGCGGTAATCATGCCAGGGGCAGAAATGGCTTAATGGTTAAAGTACTCTGCTACAGAGCCATGTAGGTCACGAGTTCAAGCTCCACTACTACCAAGTTGCCACTATTGAGCCCCTGAGCAAAGCGCTTAACCCTCAGTGGTTCAAAATGATGTTTCATTATAATTGTAAGTCACTTTAGATAAAAGCGTCTGCTAAATACTGAAAATCGAAATGTAGTAATTGTGTTTTAATACTGAAACATTTCCTCAGACCTTGTCATTTAAAACCTAACCATGAACTGTATGTTTTAATTATATTGTCACAATTCATCTAGATGCAAAATATTTGCATATCATAAGGATGGATTAATAATTGTGTTTTAATAGGAAAAATAAAGCTAGAGTTTGCCAAAAAGAGCATAAGTAGGTAATTGTGTTAAATTTGGTGTTTAACTCTAAAGTGTTAATTGTTTTGGTGATTTTGCTTTCAACTCTTTAACAGGAAGTGCAAAAACCCCTGTAACGTTCAATGAGAATGGAGATGCTCCAGGACGATATGATATCTTCCAGTATCAAATAAGTAATCATTCATCAGCGGAGTACAAAGTCATCGGCCACTGGACAGATCAACTTCATTTAAACGTAAGGCATGATGTTATATTCTTCAATGGCTTTGTTTAAAGAAAAAAATAACCACAGTGTGAGGTGTTAATTAAAAGAAACTTAAAACATTTGGAGGAACTGATTAACACAAGATCTACGAATTTTGAAGTGTCACACAATGAAAGAAAATGATGTATGCATAATCATGTATGCATTATAAGCCGCAAGCAATGTGATGTAAGGAAAGGCTAATGGATTTTAAAACAAACTGTTATGGTATATTCTGATAAACCTGTAGCAAAATCTTTGACATGTATTAAATAAGAAAACTCTATGAAACAAAAAAAGGAAAACAGGATGGCAGTAGTCTCCCATAGTCCAAAAACATGTAGTTAGGATAATTAGAAAAACGGAAAATGAATTCTGCTGTTAATGCATACATAATTCTGAATGTGTGTGTGTGTGTGTGTGTGTGTGTGTGTGTGTGTGTGTGTGTGTGTGTGTGTGTGACATTTTTCATTTGTTATCTATTCATGTAATGTGGGATTTGTTTAAAATATATAACATGAAGGTGTCAAATGTGCAGCTGTTTTATATAGTTTGTGCCTACATCATAATTATAAAGGCTTTTATTATTAGAAAAACAAATATGTAAAGACTTTTAATTAAAAATCTTTGTCATTATTTGTGTTGAATTTGGTGGTTTAGGGACTCCATGGTCACAACTGAGGTGCCCTTGAGCAAGGCACCAAACCATTAACTGTCCCTTGGACATTGAGGCTGGGGCTGCTCATTTTAACTTCACCTCTAACCGCTGCCCCATTGTGGGTGTTCACTAGTGTGTTGTAGATGTGTGTTTCACTGCATGGATCGGGTTAAATCTGAAGTATTCATGTACATTTACTGTGTACAAGGCACAATGGTGAAAAGTGTATTCTAAATTGTATAATAAAATAAAAACTCTAAGGTCATTTAGAATAAACAATAACAAGCAGGTATTGCTGTCTTCACAGATGGATATCATGCACTGGGCAATTGGCGACTCATCTATGCCAACTTCAGTATGCAGTCTGCCCTGTAAGGCAGGTGAGCGTAAAAAGGTGGTAAAGGGTGTGCCATGTTGCTGGCACTGTGAGCGCTGCGAGGGCTATCACTACCAGGCAAGCGAGTTTACATGCCAGTTGTGTCCATATGAGCAGCGACCTGACAACAATCGTACTGGCTGCCAGCCCATCCCAATCATCAAGCTGGAGTGGCACTCTGCATGGGCTGTTGTACCTGTTTTTGTGGCTATTCTGGGCATCCTCACCACGACATTTGTAATCGTCACTTTCATACGTTACAATGATACACCGATCGTACGCGCCTCCGGTAGAGAGATGAGCTATGTGCTGCTTACTGGAATATTTCTCTGCTACATCACTACATTCCCCATGATTGCAGCTCCTGGAGTGGCTGTGTGCTCTTTCCGCAGGCTGTTCCTCGGCCTGGGCATGTGCTTCAGTTACGCTGCACTGCTCACCAAAACCAACCGAATCCACCGGATCTTTGAGCAAGGTAAGCGATCGGTGGCTGCACCGCGCTTTATCAGCCCTGCATCTCAGCTGGTCATTACCTTCAGCCTGATCTCAGTGCAGCTGATGGGCGTGCTTGTGTGGTTTATTGCTGATCCCCCACACACCTTCGTGGATTATGGTGAGCAGCGCACTCAGGACCCGGAAAATGCCCGTGGTGTGCTCAAATGCGACATATCGGATCTTTCACTTATCTGCTCGTTGGGCTATAGCATTCTCCTGATGGTCACATGCACTGTTTACGCAATCAAAACCAGAGGAGTACCAGAGACCTTTAATGAGGCCAAGCCTATTGGATTTACTATGTACACCACCTGCATTATCTGGCTCGCCTTCATACCAATCTTCTTTGGGACAGCACAGTCGGCAGAACGGGTGAGTTTATTTATATTCTAGTGCCTGATTTCTCAAGATTTTATAATTAATTTTTTCACAAACCAGTAAAGCTTAGAAAATCAGTTCCATAATGAATTGTGCAATATTCAGCAAACAGCGCTTGGGAAGATGTTTCGATTTAAAGTTTGTTGTTAGAGCTTTGTATTATTCATGTGCATTATTTATCTTGTGACATGTGAACTAGACAGAAACCATCCAATAAGAAGTGTTTTGTTATGGAGAGACTTGCTAGGAAGTTTAAGTGTTTAGTCATGTGATTCTGTGAGGTCTACATTGCCCTAAAAATCTAAAAAACATTTTGTTTGTTTTCTTTTGTTTTCTTTTGTTTTATTCTAATGAAGATCATATAATAAATCATATACGATGCCCACCTCTAATGCTGGAGTGACTAATAATGGCAATACTGATCAACATTATACAGTACAAAGTATAATTAAAATTCTTTTTAAAAGGTTCTTTTTACTTAACATAAAATTTCCTGAAAGTTACAATTTTGTCACCATCTAGTTTTCTTGCTATGATGCATAAGAAGCATATTGGAGTACAGTTATGATGTGATGATTGGAGTGTTGCTGTCTTTTAGAAGTTGGAAGTTAATGTTTTAATAGCAATAAAATAGGGGAAAACATGATTTTTCAATACTTACAAAAGCAACTTATTTGAAGTAATAATGAAAAAAATCATTATTTGTCACACTCCTTTGTCACCAACACCTATCCTAGATAAACTTGTTCTTGTGCTGACAGGTTGAATCGTTTCAGCCATATCTGTTTATTGCATTAAAATGTTGAAGTGATAAAAAGTCTTTACATGAACCATTGCTATTGGAATGACCATTTTAAATGCAGCAGCACGGTGGCTAAGTGGATAGCCCTGTCGCCTCATAGCAAGAAGGTTTTAGGTTTGATCCCCTAGTTGATCCTTTCTGTGTGGAGCTTGCATGTTCTCCCTGCTGTCTGCATGAATTTCCTCATTTCCTCTGGGAGCTTAAGAGTGTGTTCGTGTGTGTGACTATAAGTGTGTGTGTGTGTGTGTGTATGTTTGAGTACCTTAGCAATCAAGAGAGTGAGTGAATTTAAAATGTGACTACAAAATATGCAGCATTCACAAATAAATAACTACGGTATGTAAATTGTTTTAATGTCGATGTTCACATGTTTATTCGAGTTCTTGGGTAATCAGACTAGATCTTTTTTGATTCCCTTTCAATATTTGGTAGCTCGTTGCATATTGTTGCCGTTTCTTTGTTGCTCTGAATAACCAAGCAGCATTATGACTCTGTCTCAACATGTGTCATTTCTATGCTGATTGTTCGTTTTAATTCTATTTGCCTGGTGTTAGTGATGTGCTTTGCTGGAGGAAAACTTCTTACTGTTAGCAGTTGTATGTGAGAAAAGAAGAAAAAGAACAATGGATGAGTACAATTCATTGTGATGGATATTAATCCTGGAATGGGTTGAAACATCATGTCGTTCTAACAGTCATCATATGCCTCGGTCTGTCCTGGTCTTGTTCAGCTTGTTACACATCTGAGCACTGATTACACATGTGTATGCTGTTGTTATAGCAAGGGCCCGCCTGCCTATTTCAAGTTGAGAAATAAAAGAAAAAAGGCTCTATCACATGCATATTTTATTCCAAGTCTTGCTCTTGTTCAAATTGCCTGTCTAAGTTAATTGTATAATTTAATGTAGTGTGGCAAGAGAATATTACACTTTTAATGTGGCTTGCTAAGACATAGCGGATAGTAAAGAATAAAAATTTCTGGTTTTAATTGCTTCCTCTGTTTAAAGTGCAGCTTCTTTTTAGAAATGTTTACCACGTTCTACATCGATCTGTATTTGCTTTAGTGCTTTAGCTTTCCTTAGCTAAAAGTTACAATCATGGGCAAAACATTGGCATCCCAGAACCTTTAGGGTGCCCCAGAGAGACAAATGCTGTGGTATCATTTACATGTTATTTCATTGCTGTGCACTGAAGCAACACAAAAAAATACACTAATAAATATGATATTAGATGAGAATAAATAAAGCAGTTTTCATTGGTTAGGAGGAGTAACAGTTGAAAATTAATTAATAGAGTCTGGAAATATTCTGAAAACATACAACATGGCATCCAAGAAAGCAAAAGTGAATTATATTTCTAATAGAACACCATAAATATATAGATTTGGTCTTAATTTAAAGAAGATATGCTTGTGTTAGCACTGGTTGGTTTTATGATTTTGTGTAGTTGGACTGCTTGTTGGGCTGCTGTTTGCCATGTTGCCATGTGCTTTAATTTTGCAATGATTGATGATTTATTCACAAATTATTGTGAATTAATACAAAAACAGCCTTATAATAATAAAAAAATAACACTGTATGAGACTCAGTGGCTCTTGGTCTTTCTAAGAGGGGAAGCTCATTGTCAGCTTACATCATAAATTATTCCAGCTATTAAGTGACTTAGAATAGCTGTCAATAAAAATGGTATTCTTCCAATCATCGTGATGAATCTCTGTACCCAGACCCTCTGTACCACACATGCATTCACCCCCAGAGACGCTTATCATCTGGGGATGGGACAAAATTGTGGAATTTATCCAATGACCAGCAAGTTTCAAAGCAATTAAAAATGTATATTGTGGTCTGACACATTGTAGTTACTGAAATCTTAACACAACTGTATATATTTGACTATTTCATTTGACATTTAAGATGAGCTGAGCTTCATTTGCAGTCTTAGAGAAATTACCACAGGTCAGAATGTATCAGAACTAAATGGTTTCTGAATTATTTATGAACAAAATAAAGTAAAAAACAAAACAAGAAAGCAGTTGCCTGCCACTCTACTTCAAAGCTTACAGTACATCGTGTTTTATTTTATAAAATAAACTTAAAAGTGAGTAAACATATGTTTTTTTACACAAGTCAAGCCCTTGGTTGAATTTTTGAAAGCACCCCTTTTTTGAGATCAGTAGCAGAAATAGCTTCCTGTATTCGTGAATGAGTTTCTAACACCTTGTCTTGGAGTTCGCACCACTTTTCTTCTGTCTGGTCTGGTGCTCTACGTCTTTCAGATTTGCTTGATGGGATTTAGATCTGTGAACTTTGTCATAATCCATTTCTGGATTCCCTCTGTTTTTGGCCAGTGGTTCCCAACTACTAGGCTATGGACCAGTACCTAGGATTAAATAAAAAAATATATTTATTTTCCTGTTTTCTTTGGTCTGCGTCTTTAGATGTATTTAACACATGCCTTTGTGAATGCGATACCAAACAAATCTAGCAGCGTGTGATAATTGTCATGGGAAAATGGCCAAAGCATTTTCCATCAGGGGTGAGCAGATTTGTTATGCACGTTTCTTTTGTATTATTATTTTGTTGTATTATGTTTGTTTATTATTATGTTCATCAAATACTTTGATTTAATTTTAAATTTAAATCCTTCTGACCTAGCTGGTTTGTTAAATTGGGCTGTATATGAAAACCATTATGTGGGGCAAACATTTTGGGAACTGCTGCTCTGGTTCATTGTTGTGAACCTTTCAACAAGAGGTTCAGATTTCAGCTCTAAAATTATTTGGCATTTTTCATGATTGCTGCTATTGTAATGGCTGGACTATGTGCATGCCGAGTAACCGAGTAGAAAGAGCTTTGAGTTTACAGAATATTGACCGTAGAGCCCAAGTCACTTTGTAAATGGTACAATGATGTATTTTACCAAAACATTTTCTACACAAAACATCCTCCTAAACTGTATTGTCACGTATGTTCCGGTGAACTCCATTTATATGAACTATAATCCAATAGTGCTATTGATAGGAACATGTGAGGTTATTGTATGCAAATTAAAAAGTTATTGATGTGAGTGAGGGAGGGCTTTAGAGGGAGAGAATTAGTAATAAGTGAGTGAGGGTATTGGCATATGTATATAATAGATGTACCATACGCTGTATTATTGCATGATAAGTACTTAATATCCTGCATTACTGGCTGCTATTCATATCTCATTCTGACTGGGTATGTACTTACTAGGGCTGTCCGCAAATAATCGATTATTCGTTGGTCGACCGAAAAAATTACTAGTCGGCCAAATTCCATTGGT
>JAOUQU010000007.1:2848729-2864259 GCA_028566735.1 Ammoglanis amapaensis
ATTTTTAGTGAAATGGTTGGTCGTTATCCGAATTGGACGCTATCAGGGGCGTTCGTTAACCGAGGTTCCACTGTACTTCTCTTTTTATTTTCCAGATATCTGATCTGTTAGCTAATAGCTTGAAAACACCACATTTACTCATACTTTACATTTCCACTACATGCAAGTACATATTGAAGTAAAACATAATTCCTGCAGGATCACTGTGCAACAACGATCACATTGCAGAACAAGACTATACAGTACAGTTACTCAAGTAATTAAGAGACATTACAAAAGATGAATGTTAGTATGTGATGCTGAGTAAACGATGTGAGGTAGACAATATAGGAGTAATGTGCATAAAATGTAGAACTTATTGCACTAAATGTGCAAATGTAGAAGTAATTCTGTCATGGTGTACAGCAGCAATGCTGTCTGGAATCGATGCAACAAATTGTGCAAAGTGTAGAGTAATAGAGCTACAGCAGTACAGTACACAAGTGTGTGTGTGTGTTCAACTTCCATTCTGCATTGTTAAAGAGCATGTTCAAAATAAATTTTACAAGATTATCTCCAAAGTTCTCTTATTCAGTGACAAGTAGATCAGCCTGTCGGCAATATCCTAGGTTCCATTTCCAGTTGGAACGATCTATGAAGTTACCAGGCTCCAGTTTCCTGTTGCAGTCATACGTGAGCTGAATTGAAAATGCCAAATGTTGTTTATTGAGTAGATAGATTATCACATAAATAATGTACAGAGTGCAAGTTGCAGGTTACATCAGATTAATACAAAAAATGTCTCCCAAACCAGTAATATTAGGCCAATTTATTTAGCATTTTGCAATACTCCAGGGTATCTTAGGAAGTCGAACTTGAATGCTTTAATTTGTTGTATTTGGTAATTGAAGTAATAAATGTATCATCTAAAGACTGTTCTGCTCTTTTCAGTCTTGCCAAATAGGTCTGAACTTTGCCAGTGAGGAGGAAGCAAAGCGATTCCGTGGTGCTCTTAGTGAACTGACAAGCAGACGACAGAAAAAATCTGGTGAATATTTTGGGCCTGTTTCTCTGTTTACCGCCTTGGCATTTTCCTTTCAACTTTTTTTCTGTTTTTCCTTACCCAAGTTATAATAACTAAAACTTATTGGGATTAGTATTGATTTGCATTTACATTTTTAACAGTTTTCCCAATAAGTTGAACACATCAAATATGTATAGACAGTGATGGCTTAGTGGTTATGGTACTAGGCTAGAGAAAAGTTGCAGGTTCCGTTACCCCACTACTAACAAGTTATGCCCCTGAGCAAGGCCCTTAACCCCCAATTGCACAAAATAGTGTTTCAGTGTAGTTGTAAGTCACTTTAGATAAAGCTGAAAATGTAAATAGATACTGATGGGTAGATGGGAAAATGTTGTAGGCATGATTTAATTTAATATTTTAATCCATATGTCAACTTTATTTATATAGCTTTTTTTATATAGCGCTTTTTCCAATAGATATTGTCTCAAAGGAAATGTCCTCTTCTACAGTCAAAGGCCAAATTTCCGAATTGTATGTCCAAAGTACAACACATTGTGTTATAAAATTGATCAATGTAAATGTACAATCATTTGGTGCATTCTCTAACAGCTGGTTTAGCTGGCTTGCATAGATATATAATCAACATTTTCTTGGTGTTTACTTGTGTAGTGAAAGTTTGTTCTCTTTTCAATAAATAATTTCAATAAAGACCAGATGAGAATTGTTTAGCAGTTCAACAATCTTATAAACTCGCCCACAGCTAACCAGGCGTGACTAAACCTGCAATAGAAAACTTCCTAAAAAACATTGCAACATTCAGAGACTTGATCTTAAATTAGTGAACGTAAGTTATTAAGAGAATCAGAAGCTTAGTAGTATAATATAGCTAGTTGGATAATGTTACAGAAAATGTACAACCATATGCAGATGAAGAGAATATGCTCAAATAAAGATATGCTTATAAATATAAAGCTGTATTAATGTAAATTAATTTCAACTTTGTTATATTAAACTTTCCAGAATTTATTAAAGAGACGAAATTAGACTTTGTAATTGTGTTTATTATAGAATGTTTTAACAACATGTATTTAACCTCATTATGCTTATGTGGCTAACTATCGATACATGAAGTACCTGCTATTGAACATGCTCATGTAAAGCTAACTAAATCCTAACTAACATTAGTGCATGTTTACCATTAAACATGGTGTAAGCCTGTTTTCTAAATGTTAGTCAACAAAGGTAGACAAATAGAGGAACAAAAACAAAGCTAACAGAAGGACTGGCTGAGAAACGTTCGAGAATAAGCACAATCATGTCGGTTGCTATGTATATGTATTTCTTCATTGGGAAATTCATTTTAATGGGACTTACTTAAATTAGCCACATTTTGAACTACAGTTTGGACATCAGTAGCTTGGTCATCCAATCAAGCACCATCTCTGCCAAGATACTGCTGTTGGACTCTTGAGCAAGGCTCTTAGCTCTCAATTGCTTAGATTGTTTATGATAACAGTCCTGCAAGGCACTTTGTATAAAGCTGTCTGTTAAATGCCAAAAATGTAAATTTATTACAAAATGTGTCTCAGCAAAAGTGAAACACTTTGCAACCAAGGTCCTTATTTACAGTTTCATGTGTGTGTGTGTGTGTGTGTGTGCGTGAGAGAGAAAGAGTTTTAAAATCTTTATCCTTAACCGTTCTCGTTGGTGTTATTGGTGCTTGTACATCTCTCATTGGGAACTCTGTGGTGACTGTCCTGTTCACTCTGCCCTTCGGTTCATGTCCAGTACTTCCTGCTCCGTTTTGCATGCTGGGCTTTGAAGTTTGAGATAGTGTGTCTTATAATGAGTCCTGGTGTTGTACTGTTCTATATCTTTCAATCTATTTCTTTCCTGCTGCTGTGACCTTTGTGAGACTTGCATTACAGCAGTTTAAACAATATCCGTATTTCGTTTCAAATTTCTGTTTTGTACTGGACTAATATTCAGAAAATACAAAGCAAGCTTTAGATAACTTAGACACATCAGAGTCTCATCTTCATGTTTTAATAGGAGGTGGAGCTAGACCATCGCCTGGCCAGTCAGACACTTTGAACACGTGCACACACACACACACACACACATTGTGTATACCATCGCATCACACGTAATGCCATCACATCACCAAGATGGCAGCATAAGTCTTACTTGAACCCCAATGATATCAGTTTAAATAGTAATTTTCTCACAGCACACGTTGTTCTATCTGTTTAAGCCCAGAAATCATAGCTTCAAATTCTTCGTGGAATTAATATAGGGCTGGATGATTTTTATGATTTAATTCGGTTCATTTGAAGGAACGTTTTCAAATTTTTTATTGAATTCTGACCATCGTGATTGTACAAATTTACTTACCTTATATTTTAATGAAAATACCCAGAAATGTCTAGAAATTAATGGGCTAAAAGACTTAAGAGCGCACCCAAAACTGGAAGTCGATAAACAGAACTGTAAAAATAGGAATAAAATTATAATAAGGTTCATAATAATGGTCTGCGGGAGCATGGGAACTCAGTATGACTAGTGGGGTTTGTAAAGAGCTTTCATGGTTTTGCTTTTTTAATGTTAGGAGGTTCTGCTTGCATATTGTTTAAAGGTTTTATCAGGAGATGTGAAATTTCAATGAGTGAAATTCAATGTAATGAGTGTCATTACGATAAAGTGACCGGAATTCTTTTTACCACACTCAGCCGTGCTGGTATCCAATACCAAAGCATAAATAAGCATTATTACGCTGTGCCAATAAGAATTATTAAGTCAAGCCAAGAAGCTAGTATGCCATGTCTCGCGCCATAAAATCTGGTTGGCTTTTCAGGCATTTTTTTAATCACACATATTCATACATCAATTTAAAGGTTGCTTCAGTCTTATTTAGAATAAAACTCATTTTTGTCAAAGGTGGAATTCAGTTAGTGGACATATCTAAGCTTTATTTTTGAATTGTTTAGTTGTCTGTTCAGACATAGACATGATAATGTACAAGTCACAGCTGGCCCTTGGAGGTTTTTTTTAATACTTGTACTCCTAAAGCTTTTGAGTCTTTTGATGTATTACATAGTTTTATATCAGAGTAGATAATGACCAATCAGAAATGTTTGTGATGTGGAACAGAGAAGAGTACATCATCATTAGCAGAAGCATTTTCGGCATCTTATTACCAAGTGTTGGAAAATGTCTTTCCTTACTACAATAGCATTTATATTAAATAATATTGCTCATCGGTTGTTCCTCATGACTGTGTTAAATAGTAATTCTACTTTTTAATTATTTCTTCTATATCTCTGTGATTGACCATAGATGGGCTCTACTGTTACATTATCCGTACCAAATCGTACCTCCACACTACAGCTCAAGCTTCCCACAGCTTCCTTTCAACCTGCATCTTTACAAACTAACTTTAAAATTCGAAATAACCCTCATCTCCAGTTTCCAGATCTATAGTTTCCTTTTCTACTGGCACTTAGCTCTCTTACCTTTGAGCTGCCTTCCATTATTTTAACGATGTTAATTTTGTTTTTGCAGAGAAAAGACGTGACCCACCAAATGGTATGTCTCTTGGTACTTACATTAAATGTTTTTGTGCCATTCGTAAAAAAAAATATTAATTGCATATGCAATATTAAAAAGTCTGGTGAATTCACAAATTAGTTTTTTGCGCCTGTGTGTACAAGCCCATTGCATTCCTACATTGCTAAACATTCGTAGTTTATTAACAAATCCACTGTAGTGACCCCTAAAAAAGATTAATTACTTTTAATAGAATATGCAAATTAACTAAACACTATTTTATTAACATAACAGATTTGATTTGATTTCAGAGTTGATTTATTTATTTGGGGGGGGGTATTTAGTAGGGTAAATGCTCTTATTTTATAATAATACTGGCTTACAATTACTCTCACTTTTTTGGATCTGTTTTCATAATTATGGGTAGCGGTATTTTTTCAGACTGGCAGTCAACAGCTATCCTCCCAGGTAGATTTGGTTCTCCCCATGTTCAGCTCATCTAGCAGTCTGTTGGTGTGCTCTGGATCTTTAAGAAACAACATACCTGAACTCCAAAGTGAAACTAGGGTCCCTATCACGCTTTTCCACATTCCACACATTCAAACCTGTGAATCAACAAGTAAATGGGCTGATTACATCACTTTTGTTCAGGTTACTGAAACTAAAGGTTGGTGTGTTTTACAGAATATGGACATTTTAGCTGCTTTTTGTGAGGTCGATCAGGTTTTTCCCAATTTCAAATAATTAGCTTTTAATTTGGTGTCACCTTGAGACACATGCACATAATTCAGCCGCGTGCTGATTAGATGATTGATTCCATTATGCAAACTTGTCATGAAATATTCTGGTGACAAAATAGTTGAATGGAGTTTTTATTTTTGTAATTTAAGGACAACACATTTTTGGTTGGGTCTGTAATGCATCAGAAGTTTTTTTTAACCTCTCTGTAAAAGCTGTGTGATTACGTCATTTTGCACGTTTTTCTTTTGGCATTAACTGGCAACCTTAATTATTAAATGCGAGCATTTGATGCTAAATGGCTGCCTTTGCGGCCACTCAAAAGAATGTAACTGCACTGGCTTTGGAACACGGACAGACCAACTAATTTTCTTGAAGGGGAGGAAATTAAATGAGAGTTGTGGGGCAGTGAGATAAATGTAACGTCATGTGTATCGGTTCTTTACACAAGTTTTTACATGTTTTCTGGAGGAAAATCTAAAAGATGCATTTCTGTGAAACTAGATGTTTAGAATGTCGAGCACTTTTGGTTTGTTCTTGAAAGCTGGTAAACTATATTATTCCACAAAGACAAGGTAAAAGGGTTTTAAATCAGGCACCTTATAAATGACCTGAGGATTGTTGTTCCATGTGAAAGTGAATGTGAACGTGGTGTGATTTGAAATGTGCAGTGAATCGTGTTCTAAAAAAATATTTAACTATTCTTATTCTTGAGTGAGGGGGGAATATTTTTTATGAACTTGCAGACTGCAGCTTTAAGAAACATTTACAGCATGTGGTAAAAAGTATTTACCAAACTGTGATACATACAAGTCCTGTTCCATCATTTGTTGTTTGTCAGTCAATAAATACAATTAGTCTGGTCCAAACCTCTACTGCCAGATTACTGTGGGTCCGCTCTTATCCCGCAGTTGCTTATACACTATACTTTAAAATTGTATTCGCCTTTAGTCTATCAGTTCTAACTATTGTAGAATAATTCTTCTAACACCAGCTTGTGCTAGCCAAGCAGCAGCGTGGATTAGTGGTCAGCACTGTTGCCACACTGCAAGAAGTCCCGGGTTCCATTTCTGGGTCTCACTAAGTTTTTTTTTTTGGCCGCTCAGGTTTCCTCTTACATGCAGGTAAATTGAAGATGCTAAATTATCTACAACCAAGTTCGATGCGACTTGTCTGATAAATGACCGTTTACGTTCATTAATGTTACCTAAAGTGTAAAACATGAAGTTAAAAGCAAAATCAATAAATCCAAAATGTAAATGTCTTAAAATGCCTACTGAGGTGCGTTATTTTGAAGTTATTATTTCACTGGATGCTTGCTTAGCAGGCAAGACGATTCATGAACTTTTCTCACACAAGTATACGTACATGCTGGACAATTTAATACTTGTTTGATGTCAATAAGATCTATTCATTTTGTAAAAATGTGGACAAATGTTGTTTATTTGCTAATTCGACACCAGTCACAATCATCATGGAACAGAATGAAATATTCTGGTAGAGTCAGGCATGCGTGTATACAAAGGGCTGGGTTCTCTAAATGCTTATGGAACACCCCCTCATTGCTTGGAAAGACTTGTTGTTGTTGTTGGCAGGAGGGCTCAGCTACCGGGGGACGCACACAATGCTCTTGCAGTATGGATAACAACATTTAAACAGGATTTACGTTTTTTTTTTTGTTAACAAACATTTTATGTGCTTTATCCAGGGCCTACGTTGCCTATGGCGACAGTGGATATCAAGAACCCGGAAATCAACAATATGCGCTTCCATAACCATTCCCACATGAACAACATTGTGCACAGTAACGTCAACAAGAAGGAAAAAAAGGTAAAGGGTAAGAGGAAGAAACTAACGAAGGCAGACATCGGGACACCCAGCAACTTCCAGTAAGTCTTTTAAAGTGTTTTCTAAATTTTAATTCTAAACACTTGAAAGTGATTAGTGGTCCTGTATGTTTAATGTTAAACAGGAATATCTTTCATTTGCATTTTTAATAATGCAAACATTAAGAGAGAAACAATCTGACCATGATGAAGTTTCATTTACAGCATTTTTGTTTAGAATTTTGCTAACTAGAAATTAAATGTTTGTTACATCCATAATGAAACCGTATTATATAATATAATATATAAATATTTGGGTGCATTAATTTCCTTTCACAATCCAAAACCATGTAATTAAATTGAATTGCAGATACACAATTACTCAATTGTCCATGATCATGCTCGATGTTGAACTTGTAAATTGATGATTGCACCCATTGTGTGTAGAACATAACGTAAAAAATCCTATATGATTTACGACTTACATGATTGTTAAACGACTGCAGGTCCAGAGCTCCGTTTAGGAGCCCCAACAGTGGCACTTTGACATCGTTCAGGTGTGATCCGGACACCTTCTGGTTACTAGTCTAGTACCTTACCACTTTGCCACAACTTGCCTACAATAAATAACAAATAAATGGTTTACAGTCAGTCTAGACGGTGTACATGGTTTTTAATGTCAGTATTATTGACATTAGTTATATAAAACTTAACTTTAATAAATGATTAGTAGGGTGTCAGCTATTATGCTAACTTCATGATCCTTTAATTATTTAAAATATATGAATTGTTGTTATTTAAATCAGGATGTCACTAATTTTCAGGACCTCATGAGCCTCTTGTGCACTTGTAAGAGTCTGATAATAAATATACAGGATATTTAATTTCGCTAAATTCGAACCTTAAACACTGGAACATACTAACTGAACATATCGTAATATAAATGTCTACCACACAAGCATTTTTTGTATTGGATAGTAAGCGAATTAACTTCTGTGGTTGTTTATGGTAGTTCACGCCACATTCTTTCTGCTGCTAAAATGTTAGTTTTATTTATTAGGATTTTATTGTCGTGTCTGACACTTCGGGTACATGTATGACGGGAAATGACACAAGAATGTATATCACAGATTTCTTGGACTATTGTTTGTCTCCAATTTACATTTTCTCGTTTGCATGTTTTTGGATAGTGCAAGGAAACGGGAGCACTGGAGTAAACCCTCACAGACACTGGGAGAACATGTAAACACCATACAAAAAGGACCTGTACCCCCCAATCTGAGTATTGAAATCGGGACTTTCTTGCTGTGAGACAACAGTGTAAATGTCATCTAAACAAAGGTCAAAGTTAGTTGCTCTGACTGAGGTCATATGTTGCTGCTTGAAGAAGCAGGAGTAATCTACGTCTCTATAACTTCGAACCATCAACCAACAACCATGCATCTTTTAAGCTCTTGCTACATAAAAGGTCATGGCATACCCATGAGCCTTATGTTTGACACATTTATCTAAGTAATGTATGCACTTTTATTTCTGAAGTACTATGCAAAATACATTTTGAATTAAGCCCAGTTTGGCTGGAAAATTCCGAACTTATATAGTACATCAACCAGTTAAAGTGCTAAGTGCTCTCTGCTGTTTATAATGTTAATTGATTCATTATACATGTCAAATCTATTAGACTTGTGGAATTTTAATTACTAACTAGTGTGGGCTCAGTATGATGCAAATGCTGTGACATTTTTTAAATACACACAGAAGTCAGCATGGTGGATGAGTGGGTAGCACTGTCAATTTACACCATCAAGATCATGGGTTTGATTCCCAAGTGGGGTGGTCTGGGTCCTTTTCATGTGGAGTCTTACATGTTCTCTCCAAGAGTCTATGTTAGCTGCTCTGGTTTCCTCCCCTAAATTAGAGCTGCAAATGTTTGTGACTGTTTGGTTACATTCAGGACTGGAAACGGTTATTAAAATCTTAATACACTATAAACAAACAATAAAACACATGTACTAATTACCAGTATGAGATCGTGCCGATTTTACTTGTGTACCTCTAATAGTGTATTTAGGTGTTTTTGTTTCTTTATTGACCATGTTGTTACTATAGCGATGTACTGTATGATGAGAATCTTTGTCATGTCTCTTTAACAGACACATTGGCCATGTGGGCTGGGACCCCAACACGGGCTTTGATGTGAGTATCACAACAAGGGCTTGTTCTGTCACTTGTGTGCGCACGCACACACTCACACAGACACACTCTCTCTCACACACACACACACAGACACACAGACATGGCCAACTCTAAATCACAATGCTGACCTGTGTGCAGAAGCACGATGAAGCCTGAATGGCCCTGTGTTTACAGACTCTGTACTAATCCCATTACGCAGACGCTCATCCCACTCAGCAGATGTGTTGCTCCTCTGTTCAGGTCTATCATGTTGATAGTATGCACACCTCCACATTAAATGTGGTATTTAAAACACGCTGACCACTTTATTTGGAACTAATTTTGCGGGTAGATTAAACTAACTGTGATCTCAGGAGCACATCTCAATCAAGATCGACAAATATCCATAGTGACCACCAGTGATCAAACAGACGAAGGGCTATCTAGATCATTCCAGAGACACTCATTTAGGATCATGTCTGGGAAATTAGAG
Source organism: Ammoglanis amapaensis (assembly GCA_028566735.1). Taxonomy (NCBI): domain Eukaryota; kingdom Metazoa; phylum Chordata; class Actinopteri; order Siluriformes; family Trichomycteridae; genus Ammoglanis; species Ammoglanis amapaensis. The sequence continues at coordinate 2,858,511 of JAOUQU010000007.1, forward strand.
GAGCTGGAAAGTACTTGGAATTCTTGGTCATTCAGTGTGGGACATTTCTAGCCATTACACATTGACACATTGTTTTACTGGAAGTTTCCAACCATCTCAGAGAAAATAATTAGCATTTATGGGTGTACTTGATATGAAAGGGTTGGTTTGAGAGTTCATTTCATACCCAGCGAACAATGCGCCATCAGAAGTCGCAAGGAGTCATAATAATGTGACTTGATAGTATTTATGCAACATGGATTCTAGCTGTTTGGGCCACCTTGGTCTTTAAGTACATCTTTTATAATTGTTGCAGATTGTTCAGCTGCTCTCTCATGCTGTTATTTTCCTTCTCATCCTCATTCCAAAGTTGTATTGATTTCTGATCTGGTAACTAAGAAGGCAACTGAATGTGTCTGTCATAAATCTAGTATTACACAGTGTATTACACAGTGTACAGTTCGAGTATCATAATGCTGGAGCTGGCTTTCAGAACTTCAGTGAATTGCTGTCAGAAATGGACAAATGTAAAAAGCGAGCAAGGAATCATTATTCCTCGACCTGGAGTGTTCACACGAGGCAAATTGTGTCCGTTGATTCGTTAGACCGGTGTCATGTAGCCTGGCTATCTTCAATTTATTACACATTTTAACTCTTACACACTACACCAGCACAGACTAGTCTGTCAGGTCCTCCAAACACTATTTTTTCATTGAAACCCATGACCAGCGGCATGGGCAAACGATTAAAGGTTGTGTGCTAATGTTCAGGATAAAAAAAATAAATGAATCAGCGTGGATTGGGCTATTCAACCAAGTGGTGCTGAACGATGGCGTACCAACTGACTTCAACTTTCATACATGTTGGGATATGTGAAGAAAGAATTTTGTTGTACTGTACATCTGTATATGTGTAATGACAAATAAAGGCGTCTGCTCGTTCCTTCAGTATAAAATCTTACTACTCCACTTGGAGCCCCGGGTTCGCTACTTAGGTTTCACACACGGCAATCAAGAAACAAATTTTGATCCCTGAGCAAGTCTTTATGACGACAAATATAGCAGTAACCTGTCTGCAAACAAAAATTTGGGGTAAAAGGCTGCAGTATGAACAAGGCAGTGAGATATAATTCAACAATTCACATAATTTTTGTTTGAAATCTATAATTCAATAATCGTATGGTTTGTTTACACTACTTTTGAAGATAAACAATCTGGATCCAGAACTGAAAAACCTGTTTGACATGTGTGGAATCTCAGAAGCACAGCTGAAAGACAAGGAAACATCGAAAGTGATTTATGACTTCATTGAAAAGAAAGGAGGAGTTGAAGCTGTTAAAAATGAATTAAGGAGACAAGGTTCGTATATGATTTAATTTATTAAAGTATTTTTATTTAAAAAGATGTCTAATCAGAGCAGGAAGAATAATGCATAACTTCTTGTTTAAATGGTTTTATTGTAATTTCAGCTGGAACATAAGACTTGACAAGTGTAGGCTTTGATCCAGATGTTGCTAAATCTGGACTATATGCTCTATAGGAATATTATCTGGTCTCGTAAGCTGTAAACAAAAATCTAGGTGTGAACTTTATGTAGATTACTTATGTGTATAAACATAGTGATAACTTATTCTGTCCTCTCTGTGTGTGCCTTCCGCCCAGCCTGGCACTCGAGTCCCTGGAACTGCTGACACAAACCCATACACAATGAATTTCATACCCGCTTGTTTAATATAATGACATTTTCATTGATCTGTTTATCATTATGACGAGACACATTTTCACAAAATGTAAAATGCCAAAGTAAATTGTAACTCTTGATGGTTCAACATGGGTCACAGATCGGAATAAAAATGGACCCGTGTAACACAAAAATAAAAGCTCATTACATTCTCACCATGAATTTGCAAATGTTCTAAAATAATCAGCAGATATCATGAACCAAAGTTCAAGGAAACGACCCGACGAGATGATTACTAGGTTTTGTGCTCTGACCAAAACAACCAGGTTGTATACCGGTATCAGTTACAGTTAACCTAATTGTGTGTGTATAAAGATTTCGGCTGTTTTATTTGATAAAATGTGACCACCACACTGATTTAAATAGATTTAGAAAACGCAGGTTTCGTGCTATTGATGTAAGGGGTTTTAAATTTTACATCTTATTTCTGTATCTCAGAATCTCGATCAGCATAGGCCGTTAAAGTTACAGAAGTAGCTCGAATTCCTCTACCTCTGATCTGATAAAGCACTTCAGATAAATCCTCAGGACACTTCTTTCATGTCTTATGTAACGTCGAATCATTTCAGTTAATCGAACATCCAGGCAGCAATTACAGCCTTGTCGGTCATGTTTTATATTTGACCTCTGTGTTCTTTACCTCTAGGTCCCCCCAGGTGGTGTGGTAGGTGGTGCCTGTTTTCCCCCCTGACTTAAACCTGATTATAGATTTGCATGCAGTAAATAATTTTGGTGTGATGATTGATAGATTGGAGTGCAGTGCAGTGCTTTTTAGAAAGTTGCTTGACATTTGGGTTTTGGTATCTTTTTTCCCCACCCAACTGGCAAACATATATAGGTCACTCTTTCCATGTCTGTACGTATAAACTAACGATGGACCAGCCTGGGTATAAAAAAATCTAATAACTGAGATCTCCAGCTCTTAATTTGAATCCCAGATCTGCTATCAGCCAGCAACGACCTAATCAAACCTATGATTGGTTTTGTTTTTGTATAGGATGGCTTGATTAAAAAAACTCCACTAGATAATCAGACTGTGCATATTGTGACTCTGGAGAACATAGTACAATGTTTGGGTAGAGGTTTCTACTTGTTACATTTGTACATGTACACCCAAAGTTGAGTATGCGTGCATAGAATTAGCCAATTATTCTATTATACTAGCACAACCATTATGTTTGCATAATGGTAATTAGCTTTTAAAATATGGATTTACATGCATTTAGGCTTGGATTATCAATACTACTTACACATAGACTTCGTGATTTGCTGAGCTGTGCCTTTTTTTAGTTTTACACGGAATATGCAAAAGTATAACAGCATAAATGTATTAGATACTTCTCGACCAAGTCTGTACTTGTGTGTGTGTGTGTGTGTTAGTGTGTTACTAATGGAATTACATTAACTATTTATCCAATGTGCTGACAACACCAAGGGCAAAATGTGTCCTTTCTTTACATGCAGACCATAACTGTCACTATACTGCACTTAAAATGCTCCTGTATCAATAACGATTGATTAGCACCATGTTGTTACACAGAAGCTGGATCGATCACACTAGTACGATCTAGCAGAGGTTTACAGCGGTTACATCTAAATCTAGTATTGAAGTCACCATAAACATGACTTTTTGTAGCCTACTGTGATTGCACCTTCAAGAAATCGTGACGTCCCAGTCTTGTTTTGATATAGACCTCCTGGTGATACTATTATTAATGATGTGTGTTAGTTTTTTTGATGATCTGTGTGGTCAGGCAAAATGCACAATTTAATTTTAATATTATTCTTTGAGCTGTTTGTATTAAGTACAGATAAACTATATATAGCTTGTTTTTATAAAACACAGTAAAAATTACAATACAATAAACAATGTTAAACTAGCTCAAACTTTGGTGCTTGCTCATAATATGATCTGCTTATATTATCGGATATATGCCACCCACTAACAGGTGTCATGGTGAGATGTTACGGCTTACCAGAATATATTCACATGTACCATTGAGGTTGTTTTTGTTTAGTTACTGACTGGATACATTTGTGTGTTCTGTACATTTTCTTACATTTATTACAATACACACAGATGTTTGGTTGGAGCAACATCCTCCACCTATTTTCCTACATTCTGATTGGATGATTGAGGTCTGCTGCAGGTTTCTTCTAATTATCAAAAGGTTAACCAATATGTGTCTTTTTTGTGTTTGTCTTTTGTCTGCGTTTGTCTTTTAGCGCCTCCACCTCCTCCGTCACGCGGTGGCCCTCCACCTCCCCCTCCTCACACCTCCGGACCACCTCCACCACCTTCCCGTGGACGAGGAGCCCCGCCTCCTCCCCCACCATCCAGAGCTCCGGCGTCTGCCCCTCCACCTCCGCCACCATCTCGCCAGGGCATTGGAGCCCCTCCTCCCCCTCCACCACCATGCAGGGGACATCCTCCTCCCCCTCCTCCTTCACATGCCAACTTGCCTTACCAGGCTCCGCAGTCTCACCCGCCACCTCCTCCACCCCCCCCACCAGCTGGAGGAGGAGCTCCTCCCCCTCCACCGCCCCCTCCTCCACCGCCCCCTGGACCACCACCTCCACCGGAGTTGGACGGAAGTATGGACTCCGTACCCATGGGGGGGAAGTCGGCCCTGCTGGAGCAGATCAGAGAGGGCACCCAACTCAAGAAGGTGGATAACAGTAATAACCAGCGTCCAGCATCCACCACTATTGGCCGTGACGCCCTGCTAGACCAGATCCGCCAGGGCATTCAGCTCAAAACGGTCAGTAACATTCACCAACGAAGAAATATTTCAGTTTCAGTAGTAAGATTAAGAATGTTGTGCTTTGCCTGCATGCCGCCACATATTTATCCAATGTCGATGGGGTATTTTTCATTTGCAGGTAACGGATTGCTCGGACTCGGGCCCACCCACTCCTGCTCCCTCGGCAGGTATCGTCGGAGCACTAATGGAGGTGATGCAGAAGAGGAGCAAAGCAATCCATTCTTCAGGTAATACTCAGTATTCTATTCATTAATATTAACCAAGGTCAGTGAATTATACAGTATTAACTAACTGTTTAATAGGTGAGTTATATGGCATCATCAAACAAAATGTGGCTGATACATTTATGTGGATTTAATTGGAGTTACTAGTGTTTGGTGTTGATTTAAACTTTTAAAATAGTGTATTATAAACCTTGACTGTAGTTGGTGTCAGCCGTGTATCACAGCAATGCATTTAGCGTTTTATACATCTGACACAGTTGTAGTTTTGTAGTGGGTATCTGTAGTGGATTTTCCTTCTGACCCTGATACTTTGTTTTGAAAGAGGAAAGACAAACTATGAGGGATCTTTAAATGTTTTACCACATTTTCTTTGTTTATTTGGGGTTTTCTGGAAGCCACAACGTTAGGTGTAGTCATTGGTCATGCCTGAGCGAACATGTAAAGATTTGGATAATTTGATTTCCAAATCTTTTGAACTGCTCAAGGAAGCTTTAAGGAAAAAAAATATTTTATATGATAATCTTATTATGCCAAAGAAATTAGCTGTTGACAGTTTGGTGCAAGCTTATGTGGTTTGTCAAATGATTTTTGTTTGCAGACCGTAGAGAAATAAACAATAATTAAAACTGGATACCATGTATGCCTCAACTGAGTTTTTTTAAACATTGTAAGCAAACTGGAACACTGGTCAAGTTTATTATTGTATTTATATAAAATTATATATTATTGTGGTTACAGTAAGTTTGAGTGGGTATAATACTTGGACTCAGTTTCTTTCTTTAATATTTATCATATTTTGTTAAACCATTTGAATACCAGATATTTGTCTTTATATCTGTTATTATGATACAATGAAGACCATTGAACAGCTTGGTTGTTAAATAGTTTTCCTTTGAACCACTGGACTACTGTGCTACTCTGGTGCTCCAAAGTTTTATCTTAATTTCTATTATTAGGATTAAATGTACCGTGTTTCCCCGAATATAAGACAGCGTCTTACTTTCTTTTTATCCCCAAAAGCCCCACTATGTCTTATTTTCG
>JAOUQU010000007.1:2876661-2898606 GCA_028566735.1 Ammoglanis amapaensis
TATATATATACTACACTGATTTTGTATTTTAAGCTGTTATCTTCTAGTGCTCTGGATAAGCACATCGGCCAAATGCTGAAAATGTAAAAGTAACAAGGTACATACAGCATTCTAAAGATTCTAAGATGGGCAAGTTTGACAAAGACTTTGTGCTATGATTGGGGTGGTTTACCTAATTATTTAATATCAAAAATCTGTTTTGATGAGTTAGACCTATCACAGATAACTAGTGCTTCTTTATTTTGGTGGACAAACATTTTCTTGAAAACAAGCTTTGTTTGAGGAAATCTGATTGGATTGAAACCATAGTATCAGAATGTGGTAATTCAAAGTTTTAAACCTTATTTGTATAATTACAAAGAACATAAAAAGAACAAAAAGAAAAGATGTTAAGATCTTTAACATATCAGTGTAGATATGTATGGATTTGGTGTGAGAGCAAAAGAGAGAGGACAGGGTGAGGTGGAAAAGATCGACGGTGTCGCTGTGCCGACTCCTGAGTAACGGAGAGGCCGAAAGAAAATGTATAACGATGTGTTATTACTGCTGTAGATTTGCCTATAACAGTTTATTACGTTAGCCAGACCGAGCCACTGTATGAAAGGATGCACTACGGGTAATTCTAGTTGTTTAGAATGCTACCCTTTTTTGTGTATTGTTTTTTGTCTAATTTGTTCATTAGCTGAGTTGGAGTTGTGTGTGTGTGCATATGTATGTTCTTTTTTTAGGTACCTTTATGCATTGGGACAGAGAGTTTGGAAGCGATGGAAGAGACGATATTTCGTCCTTGTTCAGGTATTCAACCATGAAGCCATTTTTGCTGCAGTATTCATTTTATTAGCATGTATTTGATTCGTTTATTTTGTAAAAGAATGCATAGTACCAGTGATTATTATTGTTTATTTCAGGTCAGCCAGTACACATTCGCTATGTGCAGTTACAGAGAGAAGAAATCGGAGCCGCATGAGCTGATGCAGCTGGACGGATATACAGTCGATTATTCAGATCCTCAGCCAGGTGATCATGAAATGTTGTGATATTTACATTTATTTAGTTTTACATAAGCACCAATTACATTGTAAATCTTTCTTTGCTTCACAAGATTCTGTAATTAATAATAAGAATGCAAAGATGCAAATAACACCATGTCAACAGCAAAGGATGAGGTTGTAGCATCATGGTATTAAAGTAGATGTTCCTGTATATTGAGATCACTTGAGAAAAATAACAATTTTAAATATTTTGCAAAATTGTATTTTTATGTGTTTTTGTATTTCCATATGAGTCTCTACTTCAATAAATAATATTCACCCATTTCCTGTAAATTATTTAAAATAGTTTGGTGTCGGAAAAACGGAGACATTTTGACTTTCATGGTATTGTGATGTAATAACTACCTGTCCTGTACCACCCATCACCTAGCAAACCATCCCCAGATACATTAGTGGTAGATTTTTGATGGGTTTCTATTCACTGTGCATTAAACTTCCAATTAGAAGTGTTTAGTTGGTTGAAATGCAACATTTGATATTAAACTATTTTAAGGGGGTACCAATATTGTGGCCACTAAACAGCAGTCATGTAATTGCAAATATTGACGTTTTCAAATAATAATTGTATTTGATTGCATTATATATGGGGTAATTCTTGTTTTATAGTTAGATAACAGCCCTCTGGTTTTCTCCCTTCTGAATTCCAAATGCAATCACGATCAAGTCATTTTATAGCTTGATAATTTATGAAAGCAATGCATGTTTTTTTAAACCCTCTGTTTTCTGACACTTTCACATTTATTAAATGCTTTAAAAAAAACAACACCGAGTCGTTGGAGTGTTTCCAGTAACAGCTCATTAGCATATGTGAAGTAGTTCAAAACAGAGCATTTAGAGAGAATTAAACTAGTAATATATTTTTTTATGTGCGAGTACTTTTGTGCCAAGGACTTCATGAACATATTTTCTAGAGCCCATATACCTGATTAATCGTGATTTAAAAGAGGAATAATATGTCTCCTTTAAATCTAATCAAATGTAACAAAATATAACCACAGTGCTAACAACATACTTGGTACTGTAGACCACTCAGCAATTCTTTACGCCACTTTTCAACAAAGAACTAGCAGTATACATTTCCCATTGACCAAATGTCAGTAAAATCTAGCATTCATAATGACACCGAATCTTAAAGTTTTATTAAGTGTATGCAGATAGAATGCTGCTATTTTACTTTCCGCTGCTTAACATGGAGTTCCATTGATGTCCAGAAGTGAAGTGAATAGGCTGTTTAAAATGCTTTCATTAGTATCTCGTGTAATGGAAAACATGATGAATGATGTGCACTTGGCTTCCTTTTTTATAACTTATATTTAATGTGAAGTGCAAGTTGCAGAATTTTGAAGAAACAAAATTATGTTTTCTGCATGTTCAGGGTTAAATACCATTGACTACTAACTCTTACCCTCCACAGTGATTTTTTACCATTTGGAACTTAAAGCTTTCTAAAGTGGAAGGCGCATCATTATAATAACCAAGAATAAATGTACTAAAAGGCAGTATTATGCAAACAGCAAAAACACCATTATGAAAAATGTGATGTTTGGAGATAAAAATGCTAAAAACGTAAGTGAGTTGAAGTGAGGAAATTTGGAAATTTTCAATGTTTCATAAATTCAGCTTGGCCTTCAAATAGAAATGGGCTAAACTAAACCAGACTATGCTCAGGTATGTATTGCAATATTCAATAAAAAGAGAATTTGAATATTTAAATGCCTTTAGATGTGCTTACTGAATAATGTCATAGTATTTTCTAAAAGGTAAAACATATATCCAGCCAGCCAAGGGCATAGATTTGCTTTTGACATTAGCATTAGCTCATTTAATTAGCAAGACTGTGACTTGCACTTTTTATGTCCAATGTCTTAAATTTGTTTTTGCTGCCATCTTCATTGCTTTTGACACCCATGTGTCACCCATGAGACTTGCACAGAATGTCTATGACTAGAGAGTATTCCTTCTAGTGATGAGTCGTTCACAAATGATCTGATTCTATTGAACGGCTCTTTTAAATGATTGAAACTAAGTAAGTTGTGTCTACGGGAGCCAATGAATATTTTTTATTTTCATTTTTACTTCTGTGCTGTTCTTAAGGGCTGTAAATCCGTGATTCAAATTTTTCTACCTTTAGGTTAATGAGACGTTAACAGATCAGGGTTTTTTTTGGGGAAGGAATCGAAATATTGGTGGGGACAATTCAGTAGTCACTGGATGTTGGTGGAAGCACGTCACTTCTGTCCATGCCAAATCATTGCCCTTGCACCATTCACATTTGCCGTATTGAGGCTTTTGTAAACCAAGGACATCTTGATCTTGGCTTAGCATGTGCTCAGCTGACGTCAGCTGCACAACAATCTGTGGTTGCCGATTTCTGATTTTCCGCTTCCCTTTGCACATAGCGTGTTTGTGAAAGACCATGTTGTTGTAGTGCATACAGAATGAGATCTGCCATTGATCTTCCATTCTTTTCGGAAAAGATGTCAGGGTTTGGAAGAAATTTGTGAGCTACATGTGGTTTTCCAGTAAGGAACATTTTATCTGTAATATTTTGGAACGTTTTCCAAGCATCACATTCTAGATGCTTTTCTCTTTGTGAAAACTTAGAACTTTGAAATCAATCAATCTTTGATCAATCTACAATCTTTGTAACTACAGAATGTGATTGGCACTATTTCTTATTAAACTGGTGCTTTTTGCAGGTCTTCAGGGTGGCCGTGCTTTCTTTAGTGCAGTCAAAGAAGGGGATCTGGTGGTATTTGCTACAAATGATGAACAGGACCGAACATTGTGGGTGCAAGCCATGTATCGTGCCACTGGCCAGTCCTACAAACCCATCGCACCTTCCCAAAACCAGCAGCTCAACTGCAAAGGTGGAAATGTCCAGAAGGATGCTCCTGCTTCATTACAAAGTATGTTACATCATCTCCAGTGTGTGTACCATGTTTATGATCATGCCACCTACTTGCAATTGTGTTATTTTTTCCTAACAGAATAATTAGATCTGGGATATACTGGTTTTTGTGGTTAAATTGCAGACTAAAGTTTTGTTTTTTAGTTTGTTATGAAATGCTTATAATTCTTTTTTATTAACACAAATACAAGTATAAAAACTACAAGATGAAGCAGTAGGTTTTTCTATTATGTTCTTATAGTGATTGTTGAGAAGCATTGGATCGATGGCATTCTGCTTTCTCACCACAACGGTTATAATCAGGACTTAACATAATTCAACATAATTACGCACAGTTAAAAAAGACTGTGCATATTCAAAAGTGCTTTTGATCATTACAAAAAATGTATTCACTGTTTGCATATTATTGATTTCTTGACTAAGGCTGCAATAGACAATGGAATTGTGAAGATGAATCGCAGTTTGTCTCCGTGCATGACTTTAGACTTTCTCTCATTTTAACAATCCACAACAAAACCACTCAAAAAAATTACAGTGTCCTCTTATGGTGGTCTTTAAGTATTAATCATTTATAGTGGTGTTCTAACTTTTTCATAAGAATACATTTCCATTATAATTCTTTGAACTTTACTAGTTGTGTTTAAAAATATATGTTAAGTTATATCAGTTCCACCTTAATACTTTTCAAACGACAATAATAAAATATAAAGGTTTAGTTGGGGTGTACTAAATATCGGAGCGCCAATAACTGTTTATATGGAAACTTTTAGTTTCTTCTCTAAAACATGTTACAGGTTTGATTACGATTAATCATTTGGATCACTGAAATATTCTCGATTTTATTTACATAAACAAGGCCCCTGAATCCTCGGTGTGAGGTCATGTACATATTAAAGACCTTCAGTCAGTGCTGTCCTATTGCCTTAGCTTCCTAGATGACCAGTGCAGACTTCTTGCGTCATAGTCCAGATGAGCCTTGGAGTTTTGTGTGTCCACCATCATGATAGAACGTGTCGTGTCTGTCTATATCTGTCTCTCAGACATGCACTGCTTTTGCTGAAGTGACTGGCAGGGCTGTACCTGTGAGATCAGTCCCGCATCGTGTTAATATCTGTCATGAATCTTGGTGGGTCATGTCACATGGATGTGACTGCTGCCATGAAGCCAGAACAGGAGCTGTTCTCACTCTGTCGTACAGACGTCCCCCATCCTTTTCTTCCACCCCTTGTGTACAGATAATAGCTTAAGTTGACACAGATCAATATGCTTCTTCAGTCAAACTGGATCTGTCAGGCTCGTGTTTTTTAGATCAATATGAAGCTTTCTTTCTCTCTATTACTGAATTTAATCTATATCTGCTTTTGTCTGCTTTTAGTCTCGCTTGCTTGTTTCTTTATCCCTACAAGCCAGGAACTGTCTCTGCCCCCATTTTCTCTAAATGACATTAAGCAGCTGGGTAGTAATAAATGTAATATGACCTATATCAGAATTAAAGCGAAAAACACAATAGACCTTTTATAGGGCTAGGGTAGACGTGTTTGTGAGTCAATTGGAGAATTGCATTCTTGTCAGACACTGTGGGGTGGGGGGAGCACTTTGCACAGCACTTTTCTCTGTCCATACAAACATCCACAAAGTCATCAGCAATCCAAAAATGGTAGCGTTAATAAAAGCAATCACTAATGCCCAGCCCAGGCAGAGGCCGTTGGCCATGAAGGCGTCTGAAGATGTGTCTCAAAAGCTGTGGTCTTTTGTGGGTGTTGTGGAGCGTAGACCTCACTCCGCATATGCACGCTCTCAGACCGCCGGCAGCATGTGTTAGGCTTTTGATGACTCCCCATTAGCCGATTTTCAGGATGCATAGGATGAATGAAGTGAATGGACTGGAAATGAACTTGGGAACACTTTTAGTGCCCCCTCCACCTTTTTTCTTTACTCCTACAGTCTCTTTCACACACATGTTGACCTGACCCCATAGCCTTTGTTTTGTTCTCTCTCTCTCTCTGCCTTCATGCACTTGTTGTCTGCTTGTGCTCCATTTATGAGAGGTGAATGGAAAAATGAATGTGCTGACAGACGGTAAACACACATACAAGTACATACAGTCAAAACGTTTACATACTCTTGCAGGTGACATTTATGTCATTGCTGTCTTTGGAATGTATTTATTTATGTAAGTCTTTTGACTAGGTGTGCATGAGTCGAACACATTGGTCTTTTAGCTAAATTACATTACAAAATATGATCATTGATCAATTCTGCTGTTAGTATATTCTCTGTACTTATACCATCCAGATTTTAGTTGTATCACAATCAATAATATCCATCTTTGTATTAATTGGAGTTAATTAAGTGTTTTTGAAACTGTTAGTCATTAGTTCTAGTAATTTCTAAAATTCAAATATTATACATTTACAGTTTCAGCATTTAGCAGACGCCTTTATCCAAAGTGACTTACAATTACAATGAAATTAAGGGTTAAATTGAGGGTTAAAGGCCTTGCTCAGGGGCCAAAGAGTGGAAAATTGTTGGAAATAGGGCTATCTAAGGGTTATAAAATGTTAAGATTTTTTAAATGAACTTTACCAGTTTAAAAATATATCTGGACTGTAAAATCAGATCAGTCATAAAAATATCAGCCAGAAAATCCACAATATCTAATTTCATTCAACCAGTTCTGCAAAGTAGTTTTGAGTTGATTTAAGATCCAACAAGACATGTAACAAAAGTCAATTAATGGCTGTCAAAAGTGGCTTAAGGTCAGAAGAACTAACAAACATAAAAAGAAAAGTGTACTTTGTTAAGCATTTATTTTGGGCTGATTAGATATTTGACATTACAAAATGACACTAGTGCAGAATCTAGAGACCTCCGTTTATTTTAAACCCTCATTTTATCTCTGCTTGAATATTTTAGAAAATGAGTATTAAATTATTGTGAAATTAAGTAATATATGAATGGCCACATGAAAACTGGTATGCTTATTTTTATCTGTAAAGCCTTCATACTTTTTCCTCAATCGTGACAAATAGAGTTTTAATTGAATGTAAAAATTAATAAAACTACAATTCTGAATGTGCTTAGGTTGACAGTTGACGAGGCCCTCTGAAGGTTGCCAAATTTAAATATTTACTGCTGAAAGATGACTGGCTGTCACAAAATAGATGAGCTTTGGCCAAAAGAGGTGACATGAAAATAAAGAAACGCTGTGATGCCAACATTTACAATGACAGATTTGTATTATTTAAGAAGCATTCTGAAGTGAGAGATATTGAAATTGTAGAGCATTGTAAAAACTGTTTCGAACTATTATGCTTTCTTTTTTTGTAAGAAGTTTACTTTAAATAACTAGTTATATCAATGATAGCAAATAGTAGAAGTTATATTCATGTTGAAAAGAGTATATTTACAACAGCATCTAGTTCAGTGGTTAAAGTTCAGGTCCAGTAATCAGAAGGTTCTTGTCCACTGTTGGACCAATGAACAAGGTCCAGAACCTTCAATTGCTCAGAATTGCAATCATTAGTGTAAATCCCTTTAGAATTAGGCATCTGCTAAATGCAGAAAACATCTATGTACATCTTTAACATGATTGCTATATCTCATGTAACAATTTAGGCTGCACATTGCTTCAGATGGTCCCACATTATCAGTGTACAGCCTATGTTTCACTCTTAAATACCGTGATGACTCGAGTGAGTCTGTTTGTGCTTTAGGTTTGGAGAAGGCAGGAGTAGAGGAGCTTATCTCTGCTGTTCCCTGCAACTTTGATCATGCCAGCTTGTTCCAAACATTACAGAAACACACACTCGTCCATCGTATGAATGACTCCTTCTCCTGCCTGGTGAGTTATTTTTGTCTGTATTGTGTTGGATGTGATTGATAATCGTATATCTGATGACTATTCAAATGATGATATTCAGTTACTGACAGAAATGTGGTGGAATTATTTTTCTTGTTTGATTTTAATACCATGTTTTATGTTTCTGTGGGCTACAAAGTAAGTGTGTTTTCCCTGCTGTAAACTGATACTTTGTTTTAGGATGCCAAGTATAAGGATATAAAGTTTAAATTATTTTAGTTTTAAATGTATTTTAAGTTATTAACAAAAATGTTATACGTAATACAGTAAAGTCGTGTTAAATTGTATTATCTACACATGCTTGTTGTTGTTAGTATTATATAGTATTTAATATAATTTAAATATTGTGAGGTATTTGTTTACTCACGATTTGCTTTTGAATGTTTTACACAGAGGCTCTAAATAAAAGTAGGACAGCGTCTTTACAAAGCCTGACCAGTTTCCTGCAGTTAATCTGTGTGTGTTTCATGTGAGTGTGTTTGGTGATGTTTGTGTGTCGGGGGGGGTTAAATGTCCACAGGGGAGGGATGTGGCCCTTCAGGCTAAGTGAGAGCTCATGCTCAAGAGCAGTATAAACGGTTCCAATCAATATGCCACAAAAAGGAAACCTATCGTGCTGCACTGCTTCTGTGCATCTCAGCAGGGTGAAGAAAAGAGCCGTGCTGAGACTTCCAATGATTATATGTATGTGGGAACGACACAGCACCCACAAATAGTCCTATTTATTTGTCAGTAAACACTCAGTGTGTGTGAATGTCAACATAGGGATGGTTACCTTTCTTAAAAAATAAAGGTCTATATGTGTTTTAGGTTGAATAATTTTGATTGATGTTCAGCAGCAACAAAAAAAACGGCTTTTTTGACAATTAATTGTTTATGCTTTAAAGATACACCATACACCGTTTTTTTAATCTGCTCTCTGCAAGTATTCTCTGTTCTAATTGAAAAGTATATTTACTTTTCAATGTCTAGAATATTTGATGTCTGATTTTCTTCATCTAACATTCACTTTATTGTAAGAGAGTTTGTATGATTAATGTGTAAACAGTGAAACACAGAAGTGCGAGCAGGATTAACACATTATTTACATTTTATTCTGAAGTTAGTCTTACATTTACCTTATTGATAGGAACTGTTTTTTATATTTGATATTTGATATTAAGGCTAACAACATAACAACAGGTCGATTAGAGTATGTTCAACAGTTAACATTAGGCAACATACTTTTGCAGGAGACATTAACACATTTCATATTAGTAGATAGTTTACAATAATTTCACTTGTAAATGGATATTTTAAATATGCAGGTTGTCTTAAACAGCCTTTTGTTGTTTTTTGCTTCATAATAAATTGCAAATTCATAACCTGACAACTTAAAAAAACTGGAACACGTGCCGCCCGTGTTTAAGCAGTTGTCAGTATTGCTTTTAGTGGATTTTTCGATTATAAATGACTATCTGAAAAGGAAGGATACTGTTCCAGTCCCAATGTTGTCAAACCATAGTGTCACCAGCTTAATTCTTAACATTAAGATAAGATAATATAAGAGAGACTTTATTAATTCCCTTGGAGAAATGAACTTGTTACAGCAGTAAGAATAAAAACAATAAGAAAAACAAACATACCCAAAAAATATACATTATTATTATTATTATTAATTGTTGCGCTTACTGTAGTAACAAATTGTACTGAGTTACATCATGGGCTACAGGAAAGAAACTGCACTAACCACCTCGTCAACAGGTTCGAGATGACCGTTCAAGACAGAGCTTGCTTTTTTATCAGCTTGTTCAGTCTTTTCTTGTCCTTCTTTGAGATGCCCCCCTCCAACACAGCATTGCATAAAAGATGGCAGATGCTACCAGTGTCATAAAAAGATCTAAGCAGTGGTACACTCCAAAGGACCTCAGTTGAAGGTAACTTGGGCCCTTTCTATTCAGAATGTCTGAATTGCCAGACCAGTCCATGTTATTATTGAGATGAACACCTCGGTATTTATAAACCTTCAGCACCTTACAAGTGGTTGAAAGCTTACAGGTGTGGCGTTATGCTATGTTTTCTTTTCTGAAAATGATGGACATTATCACATTTTCCCATTAATTTTCATAAATTAATAAATAAAATAGTCAGTTCTCTTTCATTGTATAGCTTTTTCGGTGGTGGTTGTTTTTCTAGTAGTGTGTACTTTTACTAAAGCCTTTCAGCCATCAAGTGTTGCTATGGTCAAATAAATCTGCCCTAAAGCATTTAAAATGATTGCTGCTGGAGCATGTAACCTAAAATAAATGACATTGAAACTTATTCTGTTAATATATCAGATTTTAAGTTGTTTACAACAAGGCCATCGAGCTGGCATGTAATTATGTCAGCATTTTTGGTCTTCTAAATGGATGGTCAAAGAGTGTGCAGTGTCAGATCCAACAAAACTACGTATGTAGCCACTTGCACAAAGAAAACAAATATTTTCTTACATTTTTAGCTGTTTTTGAAATAAAACTAAAAAATACTGTATGTGTGCCTGAAATGTGACAGAAATTTTTGACTTTTAATGGCAATAGAAAAGGACTAAAAAAAAGACTAAGTTTTGCATACGTTGACCCGCCTGTTATTCTGTAGTTGTAGTATTTTACTGAATGTTGGGATATCTAGAAAATATGTGCCTTGTGCTAAAATTATTACTTAGCCTGCTGCACGTTTTTTATTGTTAACAGTAGTACTAACTGACATATTGTCAATATAGCAAAATGTCAGCACACAGATCTGTACAGTTGAAACTTTCTTAAGAAAGAAGGATGGGTTTTATGTACAAATAATCAAAGTTTTTATGAGTTATTGTTTTTTTACATATTTTATTTATAAATGTATTTCATTTTATTATGCTATTACTGATGCAGTGAAGGGACATTTGTTAAATTTTGTTATGTGGGTTTGTTTCTTTGTTGTGGCTACATCGGTTATCTGTGATGCCTAAACGTTTCTGTATGGTATTTATGGTTTCTACAGCCATTATGATTTTTTAAAATAATAACATTGCTTTTGTAGCCATCTCTAATTATTTATTGTTTCACTGTGGCTCGGTTGTATATTTCCCACAGACAACCACTGGTGTGAAGTAAACAAAAATCTTTTAATGTAAAGAAATTCCAAAAATCACATTAAGCATTTAGGGCCCTGATATTGTCACACAAAAACAGTGTGAAATGATGAGAAACATGAAAAAGACCAATTAAAAAAACATTAGAAATAAGAATAAGAACAAAGGATAAACACAATATCTTTAGATGTTACTTATTGTGGTTGTTCTTGTTGTTACAAAGAATTGTCTAGAAAGCTGGTAAATTAAAAAGTGTGATAAATCCTAATGCGTTTTAACTTTGATGCTGACTCCAATTTGAGAATTCAGTTCTCAGATTTTAAGGAAAAAGATGAAGTTGGTCAGCAGCAATACAAAACAATAACCCTAACAAGCCCTAACAATGTGTGGAGACCCGAGTAGCAGAAAGAATGTTCTAGATAAACACAATCTATTATTATTATTTATGCTAATAAGAGTCAGTACAGTCTTTCCTGAGGCATCGTGAACAATGTGTGTTTGATCATAAAAACCCTCCCCTTTTTCTCCCAATAAGGATAAAATACTAGACATCAGCAAATTTAATGGCAAATAAGGGTTAGTACAGACCAGTCATGTTCATTCCTAATATAATTGCCTCACCCACTTTACTCGCCACTCCTAATCACTCTCATACCCCTTAATACACAAGCTCATCAATGCGCAAACACACACACACACACACACACACACACACACACACACACACACACACACACACGTGATAATTGAGAACTGGCTGCCCTGAAGGCTGAAGGCGTGTTGCTGGAGGCTTTAAGTATGATACGTTAGTATAACAGTCCTCTCTAATCATATTTAAATAAGTCATGAAGAAAAAAGCTTCTGCACGTTAGACATAGAATATATTTTACATACTATTGTTTCTAATCACTCACTATACAATCTTACCACTTCAACTTTAACAGTGGCATTATCCTGAAGTGACAACATTTTTTTATTCTAAGGTTCGTTCATGTTTTCAGGTATCTAATTTGTATGCTTTAGAGATAAATACACACAGTGTATACAATTTACTATTTTAATTTCTGTTTATTCACTATAAACATAGAATGGTGGGTGTTATCATCCTTTTCAGGGCACAGTCACACAGCCCTGTTTTTAGAGAAACACTCAAACATATTGCTATGGCTTATAGAAAAGAAAAAGTATATCTTCCTTTCTTTGGCTGCTTTCATTAGGAGTCGCTACAGCAGATTGGAAACGGCATCACTAATCAGACATTTTATGCTGGATGCCCTTCCTGGCACGGTCTTTCCTATCTAATCAGATTGAGACCAACATGGCCAAATGCTGTGGTTTATACATCCTACTGGCTAGTTAACTAGAATATTATTCTTATCTTCATTCAACTTCAAGGTGACTGTGTGTTTTGGGACTGTTATAGTAAAACAGAGCCCCTGGATGAAATCTACACAGACAAGAGGAGAGAGAACAAGCAAATGTGATAGAAAACAATCATCACTCTCTCTTCCGAGGATTGAAACCTGGACTTTCTCGTTATGGCATGAAAGTGCTTCTCACTTTGCCATTGATATGCACGCACAACTAGATAAAACAAAATACAAATAAATACATGCTTTTACACGACATAAACATTTGGATTGAGATAGAAAGGTTGTAAACATTTCCACAGCAAATTTCATATTACACAATATATATATATATATATATTCACAACATGCAATATATTCTTAAACTGACCATGTTTTGTGCTTTTTTTCGTATAAATGTGTAATGAAGGCTTGGGATTGAAGTATTAGGTCGTTTCTGGCTATTTCCTCTATAGCTGTTGTAAGTGAATGTACAGTAAACGCAAACCTCAGTGTGTTACAACTCGGCTCTAATTCACACTATTATGTGTGAATTGCTTGTGTCTTTGTGTGTTGCATTTGTGTGAGATTGCAGGATTTTCCTGCTCTTTTAGACGACAAGCAGCAGTAGGAGCCAGACTGTGGCAGGCTCGTTAGGATGACGCCAGTGCCGTCTTAGTCAATCGCTAGTGGTTAATTGAGCGGTCAGAGCCAAGACACGAGCAGGCCATCTGTTTGTCACGGTGGAACATCTTGTGGCACTCTGCTCGGCACCGTGCCATTTCTGTTTTAGCTCTTAACGGTGCGATATTAATAGATCTAGGAAAGAGGAAGGCTGAGAGACACACAGTGACAAAGAGATGCGAGCGAGATTGATGCTTAAAGCTAAAGAAAAAAAGGAGCTGTCTAGATGCATGACAGAAATGATCTAGATGGCATTAAAAATGTAAACGCCTTGTTGCTTTGATACAAAAGCTGACTCTAACTGCGGTGCGAGTAGAACTGGTAGTACTTTAAGCGTTCCTGTGTGGTATGTTAAATGACCTTGAGAGATGTGCTGCATGCGCTTATTAGAAATAATCATTTAAAATCTGTCTGCAGTTTTCATCTGTAATTCACACAAATCTTTTGTCTATTTTGAGAGACTTCCAATATTTCTATTTCACACTGTCTAACATGCTTTTACTGATAGATTCGAAGGTCCCATTCACTATAAAGTATTGCTTTTCTACACTGTATTTTGTCCAGTCCACTTGTCCACACAGAAGGACCTGTGTCAGTGCTGCAAGGAAAGGATTTTCCCATCTGTACTTCCTTCCCTCAGGCACAAGCAGATCATGTGATTAAATAAAAAAATTACACTGGAATCATATCATATGATCAGATCATTTCGATTTACATTTTCTATTTTTAGCAGATGCCTCAATCCAAAGCGACAATTTTTGAGCAATTTTAAGTTAAAGGTGCTCATGGGCCCCAACAGTGGCAGCTTGAAGGTAATGTGGCTGGAACTGGTCTCTAGCCCGGTACCTTGACCACTAAGGTATCCAATAACCTATTGCCAATTTCAGCCCACAAACATGGCATTGGTTTACTTGGGCTGTATTTGTTTACGATTTAGAGAAGTTTAAAGATCTGAAACATCTAAGTGGAAAGAGGTGCAGAAAGTGAAAGCATTGATATTTTAGCAGCATTATATGAGATAGATACACCAAAGATTTAGCTGGAAGACTATTTCACTTAGAATGAGTGTTTAGAATGAGTGCTTTTTTGTGTGAAACATACACACAGGGTGGTGTGTTTGAAATTTACCTTAATTGTTTAAGCCATGGGCCATGGTTAGATAGCTTTATAGGGCATTTCAAGAAAGAAAAATGACCGCAATCGGGGTGAAGTAAACATACTCTTGCCTTTATTAATATAAACCAGCCTTTTAGAAAAATAGCATAGCATGTGGCTGTGTCCAGAAAGCCAGAGCAAGGAGACTACTGCCTAAGGATAGAGCTGTAATATGTCTTTTTCATGAACCATGCTCCTCATCTATTCGTCTTTAGCAGTAATGATCACATCTCATTTGCAAACTAGGAGGTCACACAGTCAGGGGAGAGGGGGGGGGTTCTTGGATGTTCAAGCCTGATGGTCTAGCGCACATGCTCATCCTCAGGACTCCAAGCTTTCAGCACTGCCGTGGGCGAGCATCCCCCACAAAGTGCTAATTTGTTAATGTTCTTATGAAGAAGGCATCTTAATTAAGTTTGTGATATTCATGCCTAATTTAGTTATTATGTGAAAGATGTATGAGCTAATGAATGTAACAGGAGCCGCTCCGCGTGCTACACCCACCCGCATTATACTTTTCTGTCTGTATAATGAATTGTTTGCATTTAACCTTGGTTTTACATGTTTGGTAAATGTAGTTAAGATCTTATAGCAGGAAAGATGATTGTGAAAAAATGAGATTCTTGCTACGTAAGGACAAATTTGGAATTTTGTTTCGTGACCCATGTGTAAAAGTATAAGAGAGTGAAGACCACAATTGTTGGTGAAGCAAGAGGACTCGGCATGTTCCTTTTAATTCTTTTACTTTTGTTCTAGCAGGTGCAGAACGTTTACGTCACGTTTGTCCTCACCAGATTAGAGATGCTCGTGGTTACATTCTATTCTGAGATTATATTTCTTTTGATATTATTTGAGGACCTTGTATTCTCTTTTCACTGTGTAGGGATGGTTCAGTCCAGGCCAGGTGTTTGTCTTGGATGAGTACTGTGCACGGTATGGCGTGAGAGGCTGCCATCGCCACCTCTGCTACCTGAAGGATCTGATGGAATTCTCAGAAAACAATGCACTGGTGGATCCCACCCTTCTCCATTACAGTTATGCCTTCTGTGCTTCTCACGTCCATGGAAACAGGTACCAGCATTGCTTAAAGCTAAAGCCATGAGAAGGTGATAATCGGATTACAATTGATGCCGTATTTGATTTTATATTTATGAAAAGTGAAAAGGGTTAAATGACTTAATTGTTTTTATAGGGCTCGTGCTGAAAACTTTTGAATTGAATTTAAATTTAGTAAATCTAACTATTCATACTTTGTTTGATTAGAGTGTTTTGGAGCGTGTGCGCGTGTGCGTGTGTGTGTGTGCGCGCGCGCGCCATATTTTATGGCATTTTGTTGTATTCATTCTCAAAAACTGAGATTTTGGTGTTTTCACTGCTCAGTGTTACTCAAAACAGAAGAACTGGTAATGGAAGGTGTCAAACCTGGGTATAAACGAAACATGAGCTTTAAAAAAAATAATAATTCATGGCGTCTGGCTAATACTACTTTCAAGGAATCACAGAATATGCATGTTGTTTGAGCTGTCGCATGACACTGCATTGACAATCATTGTTTCTGAGTGCATCAGGGTTTATGGCATATTGCTATTGGTACTATTGACTTTAAGACATATTAGAATTTCACTGTACATCAAATCTGTCTGTTAAATATATAAGGTGTTGAATCAAACGCTGGTGATAATTAGAAAATACAGTGAATTAGGAATCAGGTAATCATATTTGTTTGCTTAAACAGTAACACAAGAATCTAGCCAATAGGGGCAAATATCCAATGGCAAAACTAAATTTTAAACCACATTGAATAATACAAAGAAATGGTTTTACACTTAAAAGTGATTTTTATAATAGTTTTTTAATGTTAAAGTGGTTTGAGAACAACACTCACCGTTAACTGTGTTTGATTTGATTATAAGGATTTTTAAATGTCATGGTCGATTTTACATCTCCAATTTGCTTGGAGAACATTTTAACTTGGTTCATCACACTTGGGATCAACCTAAGACCTTTCTTACTGTGAGACAAGAGTGCTACTTGCTACCATTACCATGTTTGTGTTGGAATATCGGGCATGGTATCGCCTCTTTGCCACTACAATTTACCTCCACTACTGGATGAGGTACTGGCCTCGTGGGGGGTAGACACATATGTAGATTAGCATGACTCTCCTTATACACAAAAAAAAACTCTGTGACACTTCTCATCTGGCCTTTGAATAAGAAGTGGCCTGTTACTATTCTGGGGCTCAGGGGAGGGAGGGGGCGTGACAGAATAGAATGGTCCATCTGTAGAGAACTGCAAAACACAACAGGGAATTTGAACTAAACTAGACTGGAGAAATAAAAACTCATATCAAGTCTCTTCTCTGGCATTTTCTGTTCTATATTATTGGAAATTAAATCAAATTGAAGTTGTATGAAGTATGTTTTTTGTTTGTTTAAACATCAGTATCTGACACATCATATAATTGATGAACAATTTTATGTTCGTGTGTCCGCAGATTTATTGTATAATAATTCTATTTCTAATTCCAGCTTATAAAATAAGATAAAAAATGTATCTAAATGCTTAAAGTACACTATACTATTATTTAAATTGTTCATTGTTTGGTTGCCCGAGAGGTTTTTGCATGAATAAATGGATTTGAACAGTACAGCTATTTCAAAGGCACAATAATGTATTTGAATGCTGCTCAAAGGAAGCATTTTCCTCTGTGCAAATTCATTAATGGGCCTTAATTATCTATAAATGCCAAGCAATGGGAACAATAATTACTAAAGGTAGTTAACTTTTCTATACAATTATGTAATTCATTAAGATGGATTAAATCTTAGTTGTATTTATTTTTATATTTATACTTTAATTAACATACAGTAAAACAGCTGGTCATGGTAAGCTACGACAAATAAAAAAAACACAGCTAATGGGTGTGATCAATATTCTTTGTCCACTTTTTTGGTTTAAGAATGTCTTATTTAAATCTATTCATTTTCTACTTAGTGTTAATCAGCTCAATTGACTTTGTCATTTGGCGTCTTTTAAATACACAAGGATGTGCCACTTCCCTCTCATCATTGATTTAGCCAATTACGTGCAGTCATGATAAGCCTCCCTGATTAATTGCTAGGTAGAAATGAAAATTGGCAGCATTTTTTTTTTACTTTTCAGATTCATTTGAATAATTACTGTCTTGTCAGAGCTGCGGGGTGCGTGGTGACTCTGTGATACTGGGTAAAAAAAAATAGATCTCGTTACTTTTTGTGTTCTGAGTGTAATCTGTCATAGATTAAGCTTTTCAGTAAGTACTTGTCATATATTTTACTTACCGTCAAAATATGATCTCCGTTTTGGCATATTTGGCATATCCATAGTTTCAGAAGCTATCCTAAGCAAACACAAACTACAGAATGATCAGATCACACTGATAAGCCAAACCAGTGGAATTCCTGTTCAATATGCAATCAAGACACGCATGCTCTTAAGCCATATCTAATGATGCCTTGTGGTAGCTGGACAGCACCAACAAGTCTTATTACATTTTGAAGGTAGTGAATCTAGGTGCCGTAGCATTTGTGGATAACAAGTGAACAGATGTGCACAACATATTGGAGAAAATAGGATATTAAATAAGTCAAATAACTCTTTTATTGCTTTAATTTCCTATTCTGATGCTAACTTGTTCATTGTAGTTGCATTTAGTGCTAAGCTGGAGTTAGCATGAATTCACTGTTGATCCATTAACTGCCGAGTGCAACAAATGTACAAGTAAGCAAGTAAGATTTGTATAGCTTTTTTCATTTATGGTCCTAATGTTTTGGTCCATCAAATTTTATTGAAGTTTTTTTTTCGAAGCACCATCACAATCTAAAGATGAAATTGCTGCCTTTAAAACTTAATCAACCAATTAACCAAATGAAAGTGATAACTGGGTTTAATTACACTAGACACAGGAAAACTTAATTATTGCCTACCCTAATTAATCCACAATCACTTAATAGACCTTTACAGCATGTGATGCAACTAAAAGTTCTCAGAATGCTGCATGTTATGTGTTTTCAAAGTATATTGTATTTATAAGTTAACTAAACTGTTAAGTATATATTGACAAATCCGTTACTAGGCAAGAACATTACACAGAGAGAATAAACAGAAACATGAGAAACTTTTAAATTAAGATCTCCAGTCTACAACACCATTTTTACCAAAACTTAGACAATAGTTTGAAGTGAATTTGTTACTTAACAGTATCTCAATTTATTTTAAAACATTAGGAATTCATCAACAACCTTATCACCTCTATATGGAGATGTGTTACACTGTAAGAAGCAAATGGTGGTCATACCAGGCTGAGAAGAAGTCTTAGATTCTTATAATTAAAGTATATTATGAATGATTTGTAGTTAATAGGTATTTATAAACTACCAACCAGCACTGACAGTAGAAGTTGCTATAGCTGCTACAATACATCACAAATTTTCATCATTTATGCATGACCAACTGTCTTGTTGTAAACTTGTCTGGTAAAAAAAAAAAGTATAAGGTGCCAGCAGCTTGCTACTTTGCTTTTGGCTCTGCTAGATGCTGGCCAATTGTGGTTTGCATTGTGCCTTGCTGCAGACCTCAAGGGTTGCCTGCTAACAATAAGCAGGGTTTTGGAAAACGTGTCACGTCTGCGACCAATGTTTTGTGAGTTCATGTCACGAGTTTCACAGTCAAAGTTGAACCAAGGCCAAGTGTCAAACTGCTCTGGCACTAAGGACACAATTAAACCAAATGGTCTTCAATGTATAGTAGTGTGTCTACTGTGTGCTTTTGTAACCCGCCTTAAATAGGCCATGGTAATTGGGTTCCTTATAAAATTTTAAGCCTTCAAACTGAGCCACCAGTGTGTGCAAACGGTACATAAGCATGCACAAACAAACTGACTTCTGTGAGAAGTTACAAGATGACAATTTAGATGTCCATCATGTTTAAGTGGGATACAGGTGAGAGAGAGGGATGTAAGCAAAGACTCTAGTCAAACTGACATCTATACATGATAGACTAGTAAGTAAGGCTTAAATGAAAACTGACAAGTGAGAAGAAAAATGACTTGCGATTACTGGCTTGCCTGTCACTTTTGGAGAAATCTGAGCACCTCACTCCACGCCCACAGCTGAATCTCTCAAACTAACATGTTCATGTCACGATGCTGATCTCTCATAACAGAACAGTAGCTGTATAGATAACACACCTATACACACATATGCAGGGATTTTGTATATACTAGAGACAAGATTGCAATATTTAAAGTCTGAATTGTTGAGACAAATCATCTTCTCTTTCTGTCTCTCACTTTTCTATTATTGTGAGTTTACATGTCCTGTTATGTTTTATGTGTGATCAGTCCTAAAACATATTTGTTTTTTGTTAAGATATATTTATATAACACACATTTTGCACACAAATATACCCACAGGAAAATCTGTGTTTAAAATAAAAAAAGATTCAATTGAATAAAAATATCTGAATACAAATGTCATTCGGTTAAGTTGATTCTATGATTGAAAATACATTTTATTGTATTAAAAGCTGCACTATTCAGGAAAACGGTGATCGGACGGGATTAATTACATCAAATTGTGCGATTATTGATTATTTTAACGATTACGTTAAAACCATGAAGTCACAACTGTAGCGCTTCTAAAGCTACGTAACCATTTAAGTAATTATGATAATGTGCCTGTAATTTCTAGATGCTGCCGTAAATGATTAACCCTTGTTGTGTAGCAGAACAGCAGGTCAGCATTTAGCTAATCTTGCTCACATTTGCTTCATTAGGCTTGAACAATGAATTTACTCTCAAAGCTTTGTGGCCACCAACTAAGCCAAATATAAGGAATCACAACCTAAGTTCTAATGAAAAATCTTCAACTTTTAACACACTAAAGCATTGACGTTTCTAAAACGCACCATGACATAATTTTGGGATGAAACTAGTTGATTCAGCATGTTATAATAGCCTAAATTAGCCTTATATGCTAATACTTCATTATAGTTTATGGATGACCTAGAGCAGCGCTTGATCTATTGACTGGGTTGTACTCGCACAAAAAGAACCAAAGCAACAGAGCACCGCAATTTACCCATGCTTGCAGTTTAATTCCCAGGCTTCTTGTTAGCAGCTGTTAAACTTTCAGGCCTTCCCTAAAAATAATGAGCAGACACGTTAAAGAGAAAAGGAAGAGAGGGCTTGTATGAGGACTTGGGGGTTAAATCACCCCTTTTTTATCCCGAGATGTCTGTTCATGAACAGGCCCCAAACAAGGCTGGGCTCGCTTTCTCTCTCTTACACGTCCACCCATCCATACACACGCACACAAAATCCACTGCAGGTCTTTCCACCCATCATTGTGCTCCTGTCGGATTAACCGGCTCCCGTCAAAAAAAAAGAAAAAAGAGATTTTGTTTAATAGAGTGGGATTTGGAGTAGAGACCAGTTTACAAGTTGCACTTAAAACAGCAAAGTAAAGAGAGCTGTATTTAGCACTGAGCTGGTCCATTCACGAAGAAAGCAGAGAGGCTCTGTTACTCAGACGTCATTCCCTACAGACTGCTGAATCTCAGAGGTTATTCAGCAGTGACAACATGGTAATAACATGGTAGTGCATGTTGGATAATAGTCACAAGGGTTCTTTCTGCCGTGTCAGAAAAGTTGTTCTGCATTATCTGATCAGAACATTTCCAGTGATATCACGACTCCACTAACTCGATGAACATTTGCATTTTACATTCAGCGTTTTATCTAAAGGGACTTATAATTATGACTGAACTTGCTTATTTTTAAGCAACTGTGGGTTAAAGGCCTTGCTCAGTGCTTAAACTGGCCACCTACCCCTTTTTAATATGGCCCCACAACATTAACTGAGAGAGAGCAGCTCTGACGGTTACATGGTGTATGTTTACGTTTAATAAAAGGCCTGGTAAGTTTAAACAGTATACGTGATACACTCAGAATAATGCTACTATTACATTGTCACTGAGTTAACCACACATTAATCAACCTGGTTAGTGGGGGTAAAATGCCCCCCATTTAATTGATGTATATATTTTATTCAAACAACAGGCTACAGTGATTATTTATAAACCGTAGGCATGATTATACATATTGTTGATGAGTAATATATGTACATGCTATATATGCATACTTAATTAAGTGCTGATTATTGGGAGGCCAGTGGTGGTCAGTTGGTATCAACAGTCAGTTGACTGTTTTTTGTTTTTTTCAGGCCTGATGGGATGGGTACTATTACAGAGGAGGAGATGGAAGAGTTTACAGAAATAAGAATGAGACTGCTCTCCCTTCTAGAGAAACAGATTACTCACTTCAGGTAAGGATTTCTTAAACATATGGACCTTGGTACCAACCTTTTGCATGCTATGTATGTGACCAACTTATTATTAAAAATGAAATGGACTGCAGGCTGTGTATTCATGCACACACACACTCATTGTTTAGCATGTTAAATGGCATTTAACATTTTTTAAATAATCTTGGAATTTGGTGTATGTGTCCTAATGTCCTCGAATCTTAAACACACACATTGACCAGGCACAATTAATATCTGTGTGTTTAGTGTTGCACCCCCAAACCAGCATCTTTATTTTGTCTTTTGTTGTATATAACAAACAACAGTATATACTGTGGGGAGAACAAGTATTTGATACACTGCTGATTTTTTATTTTTTCCCACTTGGAATATAAAACAAAAATCCAAAAAAATGCATTGTATGATTTTTAAATAATTAATTTTCATTTTATTGTGGGAAATAAGTATTTGATACACCAGAAAAAAGGAACT
>JAOUQU010000007.1:2904159-2921269 GCA_028566735.1 Ammoglanis amapaensis
AGTTGGGATATGCGAAGAGAAACATTTCATTGTACTGTACATCTGTATATGTGTAATGACAAATAGAATTTGAATTTGGATTTATATAATCAAATACATGGTATGTATATGTATTTAATACATATATAATATAAAATGTGATAATCCAGTGATTTTACCAGACAAGTAAATGTATTTTAGGGGGAGAGGTAGAATATATTGCTTGCAACACAATAAAAAAGCATGTACTTCCATTTATTCACATGTTGCACATCAAGGAGCCGAGGACCTCCTGACTAATAATAAAATAAAACCAAAGAAAGTCCTACATTCTGACTGACAATTCTCCAACCACATCATATGTTTTGGTTGATTAGTTTTTATCCAATTATGAACAATGTGATTAAAGGCTCAAGAGAATTGACATTTTGCAGCTGCTTGGTTTTTCAAACCATGTTTTTAAACCTTTCCCCCAGAATGAAGTAACCCATATGTATATTACTAGGACTACCCGTATTACCCATCGTAGTTTTTTATTATAATGTCTTTTAAAGAATAGTTCATCAAATAACTACCAACTCATAGTACCGGTATATGAAAACAACACCCACAGCAAATCTGAGCAAAACCAACTGCAACAAGCATCTGTATGTGAAAGTTTTTTTAATCAGTCAAAGGTGTTGATAAAATCTGTGTTCATTTGCCTAAATACAGATCGCTACCACATACATCTGTTCCTAAGGTTGTGCAGCTATTTCTAGGAACCACCAGCTGTTAGCGTGAAGACAAAGATAATGCTAAAGCATTTGCACCTAATAGTGTCCTACACGCTGTTACTAAGGAAACCTTGACACGGTGGCACAGATATAGTCTAATCTTTGATATATTTTATAAATCACATTTTGATGTATCTTACTAAATATCACACTGTATATAACCTTTAAAGAATGTGTATGTCTTGTTAATTGTCTTGTTTCCTTTTTTATCTCCCTCATAATCTTTAATGTAAAGGGAAGAGAGGTGGGTGATTTGTTTTCTGTTTGCTTTGTTTGATTATTTATTCATGATAATTGCATAGTTCTTGTCAGTTTACTGTGATTCACAATATTGTTTGTGATACTGTGATCACATACAATAGGTTCCTGTTTTGCATTGATTCATGCTTGTATATTTTCTTTTGTTTGTGTTTGTCTTGTCATGTGAAATTTTTTGCAATGAAACTCAGTTCTGAGCCAAATTTGTTAAAAGTTGAAGAAAAGTCTTTTCCTTTCGTCAGGTTTTGTGTTTCTTTTCAAGGGTGTTGGACTTCTAAGGGCTCTAACATATTAATACCTTTGGTTTTGGAACTGGATCAAGAACAAGATCATGGTTAGGTGTTCTCATACTTTTGGCCATATGAGTTATATGGAGAAATAACAAAAACACCTCATAGAAAAAGTGTGACTTTGAATTGACTGCCAGTTCAGTGCATTTAACAGAGTATCAGCTATTAAACTGTTCTAAATTTGATATGTGCGATTTTAAAGCGATATAAGGCAACTGACAAGATTCCAAATAACAAGTGACCGAACGGAATGTGCATCAGATACAAAAAACACAGTTTTGCAGTTTTTAAAAAGGCAAAGTGGCACAACAAATAAAGTACTAATCTAGTGATCACCAGGTTACCACTGTTGGGCACATAAGTGAAGCACTTAACCTTCAGTGGAGTGCATGGAATTTGTCACTGGATAAAAGCACCTGCTAAATGTTGTAAAGGTCGATTACATTACATTTAATCTTGACATAAATTTGCAAATGCACTTGTCACATAAATACATTGTAATTAGATACATTCATATCTACTTAAATTTCCCCACTGTGGGACTAATAAAGGATTATCTTATCTTATCTAGATTCGAATTAGCACGTTTACGAATGTGTTTGCTAAATGGCATTTTGCATAGTTTTGCCCAGTTTCGTAGTTGCAGTTTTGAAGTTTCTGCTGGGTTTTTAAGCAGAAAAGCCACATGATCATAAAAGAACTGGCTTAACATGGTCGATATATAGTAGATTGATCATTTATGTTAGACAAATGCTAGATCAAAATATATGTTGTAATCAACCATAAAAGTCTGGGCGGCCAACTGCTCTTTGATCCAGGTCTTATGTAGTAGCTCTGACAGATACGGAAGTGATAAGGATGATGGCTCTGTATTGTGTTTAATTAGCTTTAATTAATTAAAGCTCATAATACTACTGGAAAACCAAATATAAAAAAAAATCTTCAATCGGGTGTTTGTGTGTGTGAGAAGTTGAAAGTTGTCAGTTGAAAAATTCGGGACGAATTCTGGCCGGTGCATTTACTCCACAGGTGAGACTGATTTGGAATGTAAGTGCCAATTCAAGTGGCCATTTGCCCCGAGTGTGTCTGATCATTGTGGTCGTTAAATGATCAAGTACTGTCTAAAAGGACATTACATTTTCAATCCAGTATTGTTTAATTAATAAATAAATGCACATTGAAACATTTTATATCTCTACTGGCATACCTTATCTAAGTCCTGATTTATCTAACTTACATGTTATTATCTTTTCATATGCATATTGTATTACACACATTATGTATAATGTACACATAATAATTTCTTTTCAAAGTGTTCAATCATTATTTTTTCTGGAATAGTAGAAAAAATAACATCGTCCTTATAATCCTGGCGTTATTGAGAGTGGTAGTAAGAAATCTTTACCTATATCGACTTGGTAAGGCGATGCAGTTGCTCAGTCCGGTAGAATCATTCAGCATAATGCTCATATGAACTGCATCTAAATGTTGGAGGTGGTGTTGGAGACAGGGAAATTAAAGGAGTCATTAATGCTTTTAGTTGGCCCTGTGCTAAAAAAGCTGCATCTGAAAGGCTTGAATATAAGCATCCTCAAGGCCAGCTACAGTATGTCAGTATGAGTAGTGTTTGCTCCCACACACCCCTTATACACACACTCACTTGAGCACAAAGATATACACTCACAATGTAGTTTTCAATAGATCTTCAGCATTCAGCATGCTCAACGGCATTTTTCATTGGACTGATTGTACCTCTCTCTCTTTGCTTAAAGCCAGCGATTATGGGCAGAGAGTTCTTGACTGTCCTGTGGGAGGGGAGAATAAATCTGACAAATGTACAGGCCTTTACACACTTCATTAAATGGGCAACAGCTACCCAGGCATCTAGGTGTGTGAGATTAAACTTGGAGGGTTTAAATCTTTTCATAAATACTTCAATGTGTGACATTCTGTTGAACAATTAAGGCTTTGGTATTATAGAGACAGTACAGTTAGTCTTCTCTCGTTTTTCCTGTTGAACACAGTCTGTTCATTTGTCACAATCTGAAAAGCCAAACACCCGGGTTTCATTGTTTACATTTAAATTCAACATAATGTTAAACAAAAAGGTTAAAATATGTATTTAATGAATACATTTGTTTTGTGTTATATGGCCCGGTGCCTTAGTGGTTGCCTCTGTTGCCTCACTATCACCTTTATAGTCCAGGGTTTGATCCAGGGCTTCTTTATAGAATTGGCATGTTCTTCCAATGTCTGTGCAGGTTTCTTTTTACTACAGCCCAAAGACATGCAGTCTGGTTAATTGAAGATACTGAAATAGTCCTGAAATTGATGAAGATTATATATATATATATTATGTGTGTGTGTCTGTGCATGCGTGCGCAATTTTAAAGGAGAAAAAATTTTGGCTAGATATATTAATTCATTTTTAGAAAAGCACGGCGTTTGTGACTTTGTTATTCAGACCACATCGAACATGCCCCAAGACGAGAACTTATTAAATGCTCTCACATTTTTTTGGTCCGATAGAATAAGCAAATAAGTCCGATGGAATAAGCGAACAACATTACACACATATAATAGGATTTGTTTTGGTACTTTTGGTCAGAATAAGCGACTGGTCCCATTAAGCAGTGGTCCAATGAATCGGATTCTACTGTACTGTGTGTAAAGATAAATAGATTGTTGTTTATCAGTGTTTTGTGTAGTATCAATCAGTCCATAGTAGTTATTTTACTATTGGTGGGAATTGTGTGATGACTCAAATGCAAATAATGCTACCTCAAAACACATGATAATATATTATAATAGGAATAATAATGATAATAATATTATAATAAGTTGCAGTTACAACATGATAATTCATCCAATAATCAAAGTGTACAGAGAAAAAATGTAGACAATAATAAAAATAATAATAATAGCAGACGTGCTGTGTTTACGGAAAATGTGAAGTTCTCATAAGTAAACCCAAATATTTGTAAGGTTTGTTGTATTTGGTGTTTTTAATGATTAGAAAATGTAAACTAGTAGTTCCAGTTTTTTTTCCCGGTAGTGCATCATGTGTACTACTAAAACTATGCTGGATGAAAAATTATTCTAAAATTATGCTTGATGAAAACCAGTTAAAAGAGTACAGCATGCTGGTTCTAATGCTATTTGAAGCTTCGTAAACAATGGACAGCACAGTGAAGGCTGTTTGTTTTTCAGCAGCTAAGATTTCCATGTTCCTTACACTCAAGGTCTTTTATTATGCTATTTGTCACTGGCTGTTCCCAAGGATGGCTTTTTTAATATTTTTTTTGTTAATTCCGTTAATCCTTGAGTGCATGTGCTTGCTCTGACTTTTGCTTTTCTGTGTATTGTGTGTTATTCACAGCTTTATTCATTATTTTTCAATATATTTATATACAAATAAGTATATCCCTTGTATTGGTTATTCTGTGTTTGTATACCACAGGCCTTTTCCTGGTGGCCAGAGGTAATGGCAGAGCATGCTGAAAAATTTCTGTCCCTTTATACAGTAGACATGGATTCTGCTCTGTCTGTTCAGCCCCAAGACTCCTGGGATAGCTTTTCTCTATTCCAGCTTCTCAACAACTTTTTACGTACTGACTGTAAGTGATCTAAAAGAGATACTGATGATACTAGTTTTTGTTAAGTTTTTTTGCTATTATTTTTGCTGTTATTTAATGAAAGATCACGATCATGCTGCTCATATTTGTTCCTGATCTTCTGTCACTTGCTTAACTATTACTGTAATACCAAAACTATTTTGTTTGTAGTTTGTTTGCGAATATAAATATATAAAGTGTGTGTGTGTGTGTGTGTGTGTGTGTGTGTGTGTGTGTGTGTGTGTGTGTATTATATCTATGGGCGGCACGGTGGCTGAGTGGTTAGCACTGTCGCCTCACAGCAAGAAGTCCCGGGTTCGATTCCCGACGGGCTGGGGACTTTCTGTGCGGAGTTTGCATGTTCTCCCTGTGTCAGCGTGGGTTTCCTTCGGGTACTCTGGTGTCCTCCCACAGTCCAAAAACATGCACTAGGTTGATTGTAAATGGGAAATTGGATGATAAACGAATAGATATATTATATCTATGTGTGTGTGTGTGTGTGTGTGTGTGTGTGTGTGTGTGTGTGTGTGTGTGTGTGTGTGTGTGTGTGTTGCTAGTTTTTATCAGGTCTATCAGTACATTACTAAATCAATCACAACACCTGAACGTTATTGTATTAGTTTGGTTAGATGTTCAATGGCTTTCATTCTGCAACTGCCTCCTTTTAATCCCACCAGACATTATTCATTGCGAATGTTGTAGTTACCACTCAAACTCTTGTACTAGCCTTCATAATGTCATACAGAAGATGTTTT
Source organism: Ammoglanis amapaensis (assembly GCA_028566735.1). Classification (NCBI taxonomy): domain Eukaryota; kingdom Metazoa; phylum Chordata; class Actinopteri; order Siluriformes; family Trichomycteridae; genus Ammoglanis; species Ammoglanis amapaensis. The sequence goes on from JAOUQU010000007.1 coordinate 2,909,832, forward strand.
GCTCTCACACAGGATTTTTTAGTTCTTCTGACTAAATTGCTAAGGGCACTTGCTGATGTTTTCAGCTTTTTTCCATGGTCAGGAAGGTTTGCAGCTCTTCCTTATAATGCTCGCAATTTTGTCTTTAGCAATATCAAATATCAATGTTTTGGAAATCGTCTTAAACCCAACGCATTTTTGTTTATTCCTGTTTTGTTTTTAATAACCATTCAAAACTGTGCAACAATGTATGTGTATTTCGTTTTAGTGGGATTGCGTTAGTGAGTTACATCGTTACTATTTGCCAGAATATTTGACTTGTTTTGAATGCACTTGTTATGAGCCTGAAGTCAATTTGTGTTGATTTAATTGTTTTAATGCTTTTGTATTCAACGTTGAAATTTGTCACAACGTTGCTCATTAACTAAGCAAAATATATTGAGAAAACCTTACTGTGCTGAAAAGAGCGAATCATTATTTTCAGTATTAGCTGTGTAGGAGTAATTTGGCAGCTGTGTAAGTAGGAACATTAATGCTAGTTGATGCCCCCCTGAGTACAAAAACTTTGGAGGACTAATTTTAAATGCTCATTTCTGATACTTTTTTTCATAAATCTTGCAGATATAAATGCAAATGAACAAGCACAAATCAAGTTTACAGCACAGGAAAGCAAATCATTTAGGAATTAATTAAAAGATTTTTCATTTGTAATAATACAAGACTGGATTTGTATCAACACTGACAATTTCACACTAAACAAATCAGTGCCATTAACTGGCCCTTTTACTTAAAATAAATGAGCATTAAAACAGTTTTTGTTTGGTATCATATCTTTTTATCGTTTTGTTCTAAAATAAATACTAAAATTACTAATTCGTGCTGTTGGGTCATTGCTCAAGCCCTTTAACCCTTAGTTGCCCAGACCGAATGCAATCATTGTACTCTAATTAGCTTTGGATAACATCATCTGCCCAATGTTGAAAATGTAAATGAAAAGTCATGTGACACCTACCAAAACTCTACCTTCTATTTAAAAAAAAGGAAAAAGAAAATCGGTTGTGGTTTACACGAACTGCATAATGTCCCCTTGGAATTATAAGGTTCTGTTCGGCATTTTCTTCTAAATTGAGTTATTCACATATTCTTAACAATGTATGAGGTGTTATATATTTGTTATATAGTTATATAATCATATTCTTCTCCTTTTTTGTATGTTACAGTTTTGTTTCATGAATCAGTTTTGCTATATGTTGGACTAAATTTTTAAAGCTCAATATCTAAAAACCTGCTCAGAATGCAGATAGAATCATATAATTGAATAATGAACATGAATTTTACTAAACGATTCTTTTTAGAAACGCCATGCCACATCAGGTTTTTTGTTTGACACAGGCACAACAGCTGAGGGCATCTGTGCTATACATGTTGGCCAGGTTCGGCATTTTTCAGCTACATTTGGCCTAATTCAAAGTGGTTTTGCATAGTTTGTACCTACCTCAATAACAAAAAGGCAGTGAAGGTTTTTATTTACTTGGATAATCACAAATGCAATTTGTATTTTTTTAAGCAGGAATGTTTTGTCCTGATATGTTAAAATATTTAACATTTTGTTTTTTTTAAATGATTGACCAAAGCAGTATTGGGAAATGCATTGAAATGTGTTTTGTTACCTCTGTAATAGATAAATGTGGCTGAGTTTACAGGTATTTAATTTAATTTGCATGCATTATTATCGAGTTTCTCTCACATCTTTATCACAAATATGTTTTAGTAGTATAGAAAGTTCTAACAAATGTTTATAACTGCATAATTCAATGACGGTGATGTCTAGCTGTTTAGTTTTAATAGAAACAAACAATTTTAGGTCATTTATTTAAATAAACCCAAACTTTTATGGACAGTTTGTATGTACGTTTGTGTTAAAAGTGTCCGTGACACATAATTACCACATATCATTTAGTTCTGCATGCTAATCGTGTAGTCTCTCAAGATTAAAATATCAAGCACTCTGCTATTAAGGCTTCACTGTAAGGCTTCTCTCTAAATGCTCACATGAGTTTCATCATCATCTCAAGATGTTAAATGGTTGTGAAATGTGCCCCCACACACCCACAGAAATAAAATGGCTGTGTTAATGATGACGGAACAGAGTGAGAGGGAATTATGACTAATGATGCCCAGTGAGACACCTTTCTCTGTCTTTCTCATTAGAACCAAATCCCACGAGGGCTTGTGGGAATGTGTCACCTTTTTAATCGTCTGCTACTTTTATCCCACACACTATTGTGCCGCATCTTAAATTAAATGCTTAAAAAACCAAACGCTTAAACAAATGCTTTTAGAAATCAGTGTGTTTGTTACACCTTTTAAATGCATATATCTTTAATATTTATTTTTACTCAAATTTTGTCTTGTAAAAAATGTATAAAGTACTCTTTAATATTATGCGTTTATGTTACAACTAACTCTGTATCCGTGTTCCAGATCAGTTGTGCAATGGTACCTTCCACAAGCATCTGCAAGAGCTCTATATGCCATTAGTGGTACGTTACATTGACCTTATGGAGTCCTCTATTGCTCAGTCTGTCCATCGCGGCTTTGAGCAGGAGACCTGGCAGTCTGTCAAGTAAGGCTAAGCTATGTTTTATTAAATTAATTATTTAATGTATTATTTAATTTATATTTAATAGTGTAGAATGCATTGATTTTTAATAAATATATGTTGCAAACTTTTCCAGTGGTCGTGCAGGATACATGTTAAAGACTTCTTGCAGTCTTTTCTTGCAAACTTTCTTGCACACTATGCAACCCTTGGTTGGTTGTCTTACTAGGCTCCCTCTACAGGCCTGTAGACAATATTCACTGTTGTCAATAGTGGAGCTTTTAGGACAGAGCTCTTGTAATAATTCCATTTATTAATATTTCTCCAAATATAAAGTTATGTCCTATAAAGTGTCTTTGTTGGCAGTAGAATAAGGTGAATGTAAATGTTTAGTGCTTGTGTTAGGTTTTTTTTTATTCTGTTGTAATACAAACATTGACAGTTTACGTTTTATAAATGCCAGAAATGAGACACCATGAAAACATTTCTTCTTTTATTTCATTATGAAAACACAGCTATGTATTACATTTGTATGACTTATTTAATCACCTAAACCAGTATGAAACAAATTTATTAACTAATAAGAGTTGCCTAGAGTTCCTTTATGCCACAATTAATGCTTTGGGATACTTTCATGGTATGGAAAGCCATATTATTTATAGTCTGTCATCATTAATAGATAATGCCTTTTTAAATAAATGGCACATTATGAATCACTATATTTAACTAAAGAGATTGTGAACTGTTCAGCTGAAGAGTTATATTTAGAAAAAAAATAAGAGACACTTTTTATGACCTCTTTTTACAAACGATGCTTCACTTTCTTTTGGTACAAGTTTTAGTTTATACATTTTCACAGTGTGTATATACAAAAGAAAAAAACATGCAAGCTGTTTAAACAATAAACCTGAACCAATACAGCTAAAACAACGGACATTTATTTTATTTGTACTGTTTTTAAATAATCTGCTATTGTTGTTTGCATCATTTCTATGTTTTGGAATTGATTGACAACATGAGTAAAATGAAATATTAAAATATTTCCTCCTAAGCTTTCTCAAGTTTGTAAATAATAAAAGATTTTGTTTGGCCACATTGGCTATTTTGTAAAAAAATGATTAATGTTTTGCAGATCATACACACATAAACAGCCAAACAAAGAAATTATTTGTTTTTCATTTGGGAATGGAAATAAAATTCTAATTGAAAATAATTCTGAAAAATTTATTTCTTGAACATTTTCTAAATAATTCCTTATTACTAATAATGTTTGATTAATAAGGTAGGACTTTACATAGGGCCAATCATTATAGAGTACTGTATTTTGAAGCTGTTTAACAGTTAAATATTTCCACAGTTAAATATTATTGTTTTATTTATTTGAACAACAATTCATGGGTAAATATTTGTTGAATAACTTGACTAAAACATTCTGCATGAATGCTGCCATGATACCAATCTCTTATCTGCTGTAAAAATCATATTTAATACTTGACAATGTTTCCTTCTGTAAGTTATTTCTTATATTTCTTGGACTTCTGTCTTCTGTCATTTCTCTTTCCTGTTTTTTTTTTCTTCTTTTTAATCTCTGGCAGGACTATTACCAACAATCTGCCAAGCGTGCCTTTGCCTAAAGTTCCCAACCTGCCCCTCAATCTTCCTCAGATGCCCAGCTTCTCCACCCCCTCCTGGATGGGACCACTATGTGATAACACGTGTGTATGGGCCAGCTGGGCACCATCCATACTTAATGGCTATGCAGTTTGCTTATTATAGGTGTAAAAATATGGTGACTTTTAACCTTAAAAATGTCCAAAACGAAGTCACACACAAAGAAGGTTCAGTTGTGTTTGACAGTTTATTTTATTTTGCATTTAATTTAGTTTGATTATTTGAACAAAGTTGTGTTACTGTTAAACCATGTTTCTCTTATATTATATGGTTCTAAATTCTTGTAAGGATAAATGAATATAGAGTCAATAACTATTAGGCAATATATAACATTGTTTTTAATAGAAATGTTATTAATGAAATTATGACAGTGGTTGTTCAACACAGTAATTTATTCTGTAGTGTCGGTACACTGAAGATTTGTCCTAGGTTGTTTAGTTACCTGTGACGTATATATGTGATCGCAAGTTTGTTTTATGCAGCTTTAGATCAGCCTAGTTTTCATGGAGATTTGTGTCATATTTAGTGAATCTGAAATGTGTTGCTTCAGTTTTACTGTTACTGCTTGTGTTGTGGAACATCAGTGTCTATGGTTGTATTTGGATCCTCTTCCCTACTATATTTTAGAAGATTTTACAGATATCATTACTACTAAAAAAGTAGCTTTGTATTATTTTGGACACTATTTCACCTGTGAATAATTTTGTGTAGTCCTCCCTCCTCATTTGGATTATAAACCAAAGCCATTAGACAGAAATTCTCACTTTCTCTGTAGCTTTCACACATACACACAGTTTGGGGAGAAATAAATGTGCCAATAAATTTCTCTAATTTGTCATTTTATTGTCTGCCATGCTAGTCTTGTGTCAGCAGTGGAATCTGTTGAATGTGAAATTATTTATCAGCGTATATTATGAGGTTTTTAACGTTGACTTACGTCTAAATTTATAAAATATTAAAACTTTGTGGCCGACAGACTACTTGCTTTAGATCAGTACAACAGATTCTTTTTTAATAGGTCCAACAACATTCATTGATAAAAATAAAGCTTTGATCTTTTAGAAACTGAAGTGATGGTAGTCACTATAACTATTAGTTGTTGCTACAGCCATGATGCTTTTTTGACAAAATAAATTTTAATAAACTGAAGGAAATCCTAATAAGCAGACCATTTTCATTGTAAATGAGCTGGACTGCAAATGCACACCAGGTTTTAGGCTGAAACTGTGTCTATAGTGGGTGTAGTCCTGTGGGTGTGTGTCCACAGAGACTCTGAGGATATTTGGTTGTTAGAGGCAGTCAGAATGCCGTGTTCCCCCATAGGAGTGTTGGTTCTGGCGACAAGCTCGTCCATTTGTTCATACAGCCTCTTCCCCCGCTCACGCAGGCTTAAAGGGGGCGGCGCAGGCCCCCAAGGGAGCCCTTACCCACTGTAGCGCCACTAATTAATCGAGTGGGACCTCATGCTCATCCTTTTTAATTGCACTGTGGACTTTGCCAAACTATTTTGCAGGACTGCCACTTGTGAAGGTAACAGTCTTTTAACAGCAAAAGAAGCGACTGCCCTTTTTTCCCTTAGTGCTGAACATTTCATGAACTAGTCTTGAACGCTGCTTGTATAAGCCTTGCGTTGTCGTTTTGACTTTGGTTGACACAGGGATCGGAGTCATTGTTTAGACTGTCAGGAGCTTCTGAAAATCCAGTTGCAGTCAAACCAAGCTGCCAAGCGTTTAAAACAAAGCTTTGTGTGTTTTCTTTGTTTGCACTGATTAGAGAAATGCAAATATAATGGGGAAATGATTTCATGTAGTTTGGATTTGTGTGCTTAATAGCACTAAGTTTTAAAAGATGACAGCTGTAGCTAAAGAATGACACTCAAGACAGGGTCAGTGTTTTTTTTTCTGACTGCAAAAAACAATCTGAAAATGTGTCTCATGGAGAAACTAAAGGGTTTATACAGTATAGTCCCAACAACAAAATCTAATAAAGAAAGTATGTGGAATAATTGTAACATTTTAACTTGATTTATTTGGTTTTAAAATTAGATGTCCCGCAAGTTCATGGTCAGAGGTCCATGAATTATTAGTGTTGATTATTGGTGCTGTGATAGAAAAAGTAAGAAAGCTCAATAATATGGTGTGTTGGTCACACTACTGACTATTGAATCAATGTGTTATCAGATCTAAACTTAAAATGACAATAAAATGTAACTAACAATTGATGAATAGGACTGATAGTTACGTTTATAGACACTAACTGTCATATTATTATATTGTATTAGTATGTTTGTTTGGAGTTTTTTGGTAATCACTAAGAGAAGCTCAGTTTTCCAATGTAGATCTTTTTCAAACAGCTTGCGCTTTTTTTGCTTAGGTGCCTTGTTCTTTCTACATGTGTCTGCTGTCCAAAATCGCTCTGGCAAAATATTAAAACTTCCAATTTTGGGGTTGATTCAAATAGGACAGTATGCATCAGTTAGCTAAAGTACTCGATTAATATTGGATATAATTTAGCAACAGTACAATATAAAAATGACATGGAATGTAACATTACATTATTGCCTGCCTTCTGTTGGCAGTAATGGCTCAGCAACATCAGAAGACCTATTCTGGAAGCTGGATGCTCTTCAGATGTTCGTGATGGACCTACACTGGCCAGAACTAGAGTTTGCAAAACATCTGGAGCAAAGATTAAAGCTCATGGCAAGCGATATGATGGAGGCCTGTGTAAAAAGGTCAGATCATTAAACCAACACTGTATCTAAAGAACTAGAATGAAGACATGATAACATATAAAGAGCTTTGTTTACTTTTAGTTTAATTGTTCCAACTTTGAAATATTAATAAATTAATAAATTTATTAATATATTAATAAATATTAATAAATTAATAAATTAATTTATAATAAATTTATATTTACCTTTCTTTACCAACTCTTTCTGTCTGCTAGGGGATGTCAAGTGACTTATTTTGTTCACTAGTAAAAATACCATTACATGACTTCACACTGAACTTCAAAGCTGTAGCTTTTTTCAGCATTTGTAGTAATATAAGATAATTGCAATGATAATTGTTTTTGATTCGGTTGTTTTTGATCCCTGATAGGGATTTTGTTGGGTCCACACTTACCCGAAAACGTTTTTAAACAAGTGCTAATCTACCAAATAATATTACAGTCTCAATGTACAGATCTAGTTTTTTAAACTACAATTGAACATAGAATGTATAATCTTAGTAAAATAACACAGTGTAGTAAGAAAGTTTTTTTTTTGTTATTGTCTGTTAATAAATGATTATGAAAATGTTTTGTCAAGCAAATTTCACTTTACCATTTTTAGAGTGGTTGTACCTTATTTGTATCCACAGGACCAAAGTAGCTTTTGACTGTAAGATGCAAAAATCAAGCAAGTCCACAGACTTCAGAGTGCCTTTATCTGTCTGCACCATGTTTAATATTCTTATGGATGCCAAAAAACAGTACATCAAGCTTTGCATCCTTGATCAAGGCCAGGAGGTAAACCACAACCACATCCGATCCATCTCATAAGTGAAACTGGTATTTACATTTCTAAAAATTAGAATCATTGGCACAGCTGGTTATCTGCTAGATAATAAGCTTTAGTCCACTTAAATGCACCCATCTCCGTAATTAGTACTTTCGTAATGACCTTGTTTATGTGTGTATGTCTGTGGGCATATATATATGTGTGTGTGTGTGTGTGTGTGTGTGTGTGCATGCATGCATGCATGTGCATATATGTGTGCGTGTTTTAGCATCTTTATCTACTTATGTATGCTGATGTAAAAATAATTCTGCACTTAGTCTGTAATGCTCAAATGTGTGTTTCCAAGTATCTTAGGTTTTTTTTCTAATTTGTTGGAACTACAAATGATTGGTTTTTATAGTTTTGCAATTTTGTGTGTGTGTTTTGCCAAAATGATGAGTTTTATTTTATTCTGTAAACTGCAAAATTATTTTGAAGTTAAACATCTAGCAAACATTATAATAATGTTATAACTTTCTGCTGTTCTGTCATGTCTCTTTTTAAATAGCTCTTAGTTTAAAAACTAAGTGATCTTTTTGTATTAAAGACTTGACCTCTAGACCAGGATAAACTGAAGTATTTGCAAAGAAAGCAATGCCAAAGAACCACTTGCCAAAGAGTTAATCTTTTTTTCAGTTTCTCAGCCCACTGCGTCATCGTTGCCATTTTTATACATTTTTGTGTTCATTCTTTATGTTAATTCTTCATCTAGCTTGATTCTCTTTATCATGTTTCTTTTTTTACTCATGTATCCTGTTCATCACTGCATGCATTCAAGATTAACGAACAATGGGTAAGTTTACAATCTTTCCTAAAAAGCAAAAATTGGTAGTCAGTCTCTAGTATGTTTGTCTGTTAAGTGCACACTCACATTTACTGGTGCACATTATAACTTTTAATAAAAAGTGCAGTTAGGAGTATACAGGTATACCACATCCTACATTGTTAATTGGTTTCAGGAGTCTTAAGTCTAAAAACTCATGTCTAGGCTAAACCAAAAATAACCAGTTCCAGTGTTTGTTAATGTTGCATTTTCAATAATATTTGGTTAATAAGACAAATGTAAACCATGCATGAACAAATCTATGCATCAAATTTTGGTGACGCCTAAAGATAGATATCAAAACTACTGTATGTACTTTAATATGATTTTATATGCTTTTATTCTTATTTTTTGTACAGTAACATGGTGATTTTCCGATTCCCATTTTTTGTGGTGGACAGACGTAAAGTAAATAAATATGACATGTAAAGTTTTTTTTAAAAACAAGGTATAATGGAGAATGACTAACACTAAACGTTGTAAGCCAAGGTATAACCTGTACCGTTAACAGAGTTACAGATAAGTCTTTTTATTGATCTTTACAGGAATAGCTGGAAGAGTAGCTGGAACCGTGGGAAGATAACAATTAGCACTAAATATGATTATCTACGATTATAAGTATCTCGTTGTCTTAATCCTAAACAACATCTTCTGTAAAAGTATATAGCGGTCTACGAATACAACCCCAATCCAATTAACTAACTACAAATATTTTAGATTTAACTGAATACATTACAACAAACTTTCATCACTTATCACTTATTTTTTATTTGATGTCTATAACACATTTAAAAAGAGTTGGGGCCGGGGCATGTTTGCCACTGAGCTACATTACCTTTCTTTTTAACAACACTCAATATGTGTTTGGGAACTAGGATGCAATTGTTGATGCTTTGTAAATGGATTTCTTTCTCGTTCTTGCTTGATGTACGACTTCAGTTGCTCAACAGTCGTGGGTTTCCATTGTTGTATTTTGAGCTTTATAATGCGACACACTTTTTTAATAAGAGACAGGTCTGGATTGCAGTCAGGCCAGTCTTGTACCCACACTCTTTTTCAACTAGGTGTGGAATGTGTCTTGGCATTGTCTTGCTGACATAAACAGGGGTGTGCCTGCAAAAGACGTTGCTTGGATGGCAGGATATGCTCCAAAATCTAATATGTACCTTTTAACATGAATTGTGTCTTTACAGATGTGCAAGTCACTAATGCCACATGCACTAATGCACTCCCATTTTTATGCAGAGTCGTCTAGAGGAGCAAAGGTCACAAGCTTTAACTGTTGGTTTTTTCTTTGCCGCTTTCGTGCAGAGATTTCTCCAGATTCGTGGAATCTTTTGATGATACTATGGACTGTGGATGATGGTAATCCCTAAATTCCATGAAACGTTGTCTTTAAACTGTTGGACTTGCTCATGTAGTAGTTCTGTCCATATGGTGAACCTCGCCACATCCTTGCTTGTGAATGACAAGCACGACACTCACCTCTGGAAAGTTCCAAACAAACTGGTGTTTTTTAGCACTTTTGTTGTCCTTGTCCCATCTCTTTTGAAACGAGCTGCAGGCGTAAAACGGCTTAAAAGTTAAAACGGAGTTGCAAATGATCATATTTAGTTTTAATTCATGCTTTACACAATGTCCTAACTTCATTGGAATTGGGGTTATAACATTTGCACATGGATATGATAAAAAAACTATTCTATTTAAATAGAAGAGCTTATTATATCATTAACTTTATACTAAAAAGCGGCAGTATTTGACTTTGAGATGCCATCAAGCTTAAACAGAAATAATTATGACTTGATTATTCTATTGGAATTACTGAGAGTATTTTCACCCACTCACATGAATGTTTGTGGACTATGTTTATGTTTGGGTTTGTAATATCAAGATAAAAAAACCTGACTTAAATGTTAGCCTGCATAAATGCATAAATGTTAGCCTGTTCTGGCTTCCATTGAAGGTGTTGGCACATTTCAGAAAGCAAGGTTATTCTTTAGAAACTGCTTTATCCTTTAAGTGCCTCTTACCGGATCACTCCCAGATAAATGTTTTCAAAAGAAATTATTGTTCTTTTGGTTTTCACACACAGCAAAGACCTTACAATTTAATCCCCTTTAATGCAGAAAGAGCCCTTGCAATTTGGCCCCCACAGATATAAAAAAGCAAACATGGAAGTGTTAATTGATGTTTTTTTATCCTTAAGATTCTCCCATATTTCATAAAATTGCCGTTTCGTGTAGCACAAATTGTGAAAAGAAAATTAGGGCTGCCAGTGGTGCCCTGTTTGCACCCTCAACTTGTCACCGATCTACGCTCTTTATTGATTGAAATTTTTAATTTGGATGTTCTTTAGATGTGCTGTGAAAGGGCATTGTTAGCAGAGATGAACTCCTGCTTGCCTAGCATGCAGCAAAGGCATCTATTCAGTGGAGCCGAATGGAGGCTCTCGTTCCCTTTCACTCACTCACACACACACACACACACACACACACACACACACACACACACACATATGGTCTCTCACCCCCTTTACTTTGTGTCCCTCTGTTTTTCCCTCTCTATCTCTTACCTCATATCATCATTTTTACACATAAAATTTATACATTTAAATTATCTAACGTGAAAGGTTGATTTCCAAACACAGTTAACACCCTTAAGAGAGATAAGATAAGATAAGATATTCCTTTATTAGTCCCACAGTGGGGAAATTTAAGTTGTTGCAACAGCAAAGGGACAGTGCAGCACTTAGTATAAAAAGCAAAGAACCTTACAATAGTGAAACAAATAATGATGAATAGTTACAAAAGAAAAAGAAA
>JAOUQU010000007.1:2921369-2935119 GCA_028566735.1 Ammoglanis amapaensis
AGCAAAAAACCTTACAATAATAAAACAAATAATAAATAGTTACAAAAGAAAAAGAAAAAGATTGCACTTTTAAGCAATAAACCTTACAATAATAAAACAAATAATAAATAGTTACAAAAGAAAAGAAAAAGATTGCACTTGGACAGAATAACCAGAATTAACACAGCCAGCTTCAAAGTATACCTTACATGTTGCATGGAAAAATAATTATCTACTATGGTGTGTGTGCATATGGTCTGCAGATTTTTTTCATGTCACTTTCTTTTTTATTATTATTATGCGCATTTAATAAAAGTCTTTTTAAAATATTGTTTATGCAGGAGTGTTAGTGGAAATTGGTTACCTTGAAAATATCATTAATTTGGGACTCAACCGTGCTCCACGCTGTCATGCCAAGTTCATTTCGAACTCAAAATCTAAACTTTCTTGTTTATTGCACTAATAATTGGCTTATTATTATTGTTGTTGTTGTTGTTATTTTTTAGATTATTGTCTTCTTTACTCCAAGATAGTTACACTTGTACAGCACACTAAAATGATCAGTACCAAGTAGGTAAGTTACTAGGTATTTAGAGGACAGTTGTCTGCAGTTAACACGGCTGTATGTTTTTTGACTGTGGGAGTAAATCCGGAACTCCCAGAGCAAAAACACATATACAAAAAAGTTTTTTTGTAGATTGGTGAAAAGATTGGTGCAGAAACTACAATTTTGTTTGTTCATCCATCATTTATCTAGTTTTCAGTGAGTACACTAAATACCTGAACAGGTCACCAGTCAGTTGCATGGTACAGAGACAAATACACACAGGGCAGTTTCAGTATACCCAATTGACCTGACTACATGTCTTTAGTCTTTGGGAGGAAACGGACATGGATGCTGGGAGAACATACAGAAAGTCCTAGATTGCCCTACTCAGGAATCAGACCTGGGACTTGTTGTTGTGAGGTGACAGTGCTAAACAACCAATGTTGTTTGATGATTGATTTAATAATCTTTAACCTTTTTATAGTCTGGCAGTAAGTTATGCATCAAGATTTTTCTGTCAGTGCTTAAAAAGCTTTGTATGTACCATTGTCAGTTGAAAAATGTTTTGTGAGCTCCTACCATCATGATTTATCTGTAAGATGTTTGTAAGATGAATGTCTGTAATGTGTTGATTAATTAACTTGGTTTGAAAATAGATTTTTTTCAATAATTAACAGCTGTCAGGTCATGAAAAGGTTTATGTTCCCTTGATTGTAAAATAAAAATATAATTGAAATCTGAAATAATAAACAAACCACCACCCACACATATTATTATTTTTACAGTTGTTTACAGGTTTATATCTATAACGTGTGTTTTAGATTCCATTCACTGCGTCTTTGCCTTATTTTAGGCATTATTCTTAGTGGAGTAATGAAGCAAGTGATTTAAGTAATGAATGATCAATCAACTAAGTGATTAAGTATTACGTCTGATTAACTGGGCTTTAATATATTAATATTGTTTTAATAGCATCAACAATCATAAATATTTTTCTGAAACTGAAGTCTGTTCTGATAGCTTATTTTGAAGTATTCTCAGATTTTATGTACTTGTGTTACACTCCGGCATTATCGTTACCAGTTACACATAAATCACTGTTTGTCCAGGTAACCTGTGTTTAACGAGTCTTTTCTATATTAGCTAATAAAACAATGTATATACAGTAAAGAAAGCCCTGTGTGCACACAGCCCCGACCCCAGTTCTACTTTATTTTTTTTAATGAACTAGATCAATCTGAATTTCTCACTGCCCAGCCATACAGATGTTTTTTTACTGGATAGGGACATAATTCAATACTTCTACTCAATTACATACTTGTAATAGATCTTCTCAGAAGAGTGACTTGTGATAAAGATTAATACAATTTGTTTTTAATATACACTTGCCCACAGACTCACTGTGAAGGGTTAAAGATATGTTTGGTTATATGACTTGTAGTGTTTTATAGTTGTTTTCGGTTTTAGCATGATGTTCTCCTGCGTGTTTTATTAATTAAAAAGACATGCATTGATCAGCTTAAGGGTTAATTGTTTAATTAGAATGTTTTAAGTCAGTCAAAACCTTATCTGTTGTTATCTCTGAATATTCAGATTTGATATCCAACAAGCTTATGAAAATGTGTGCAAACTTTTGGCAATGTAGTGTATACGTGAAGGTACGAGAACCCAAACTGTAATTGTATTTTTGTCTTTTATTATCATTTCTACAGCAACAGTACCATTCCAAAATTGATGTTTTGATTGATGAATCCTTTAAGGAAATGATCTCCTGTCTTGTTTCAAAGGTACAAGTTTTTGTTTAATTATACAAATATTCTCATGTTTATAATAAGTTTAGATTGTTTCTAATCATTTGCTGACTAAGAATTTTTCTGTCTTCTGCATTTAAAGTTTGCGGCTATTTTAGATGCCGTGTTGTCCAAGCTATCACGATATGATGAAGGAACATTCTTTTCTTCGATCCTTTCTTTTACAGTAAGGGTTTTTTAAATTTTTAATAATGTGCCCAAAACTGGAACAGTATATCTAAATAAGATAATGTTTATGAAGTGTTTTGATCATGTATTTTAAAGGTAAAAGCAGCAGCCAAGTATGTGGATGTCCCAGTAAGTGTTAATCTTCCTGTCTTGGGAATAATGTCTGCATGAAGCTGAGATGTCTGTTTTGTGATTGTACAGCTTATTTTATGTAGAAGATGTGCTCGTTTTTGTCTTTGCAATGTTTTAAACTGGTTTCGAACTTTGCATTGTGTCAGTCCAGCTTTTTTGCGTGCCATTTCATAATATAAGTACTGTTTCTGTATTATGTTTTGTAATGTAAAAACATTTTCTACTAGTGCTGGTCTCTGGTCAACCCTTAACTTATTATAAAACACTGGTACATTCGTGGTGGCATAATGGTTAGACTGCTGTAAAGCTGTTCTAGCATGTCTCCACTGGTAAAACCCTAAGAAGGCTCAGAGGCATATACCACACCACACATTTTCTTCAAAGTTTTCACTGGCCACATAATGCAATTTGCATTTAGTTTGAATCAGCATCAGTCTGAGCTTTTACATCAATATTTCATTTATCATATTTTAAGACCACATACATGATGCCTATATAATATTCCAAAACTCCACTTTGAGTGATCAGTTTTTTGTGTGGACAGTTCCAAATGCCCAATTGTAACCAAGTAATTAAAGTAATGGACACGTAATCAGAAGGCTACTGGCAAAAAGGCATCTGATAAATGCTAAAAATAAAACTACTACAGAAAGCTGTCATTTATTCATTTTGATCTTGATAAAGACTTGATGATTCTATGTGTACTTGAATGTTATACTTTTGTTTATACTTCTGCTGAATGCGGTCATGCTTTGCGGCTGTAAAAGTATCCTTGAACATTGAAAATTCAGTATTTAAATGAAATTCATGATATGTATTCAGCAAATTATTATGGGAAATATTGTTTAATAGTTAACATATCGCAGTGCAGTTGCAGACAAAAGTAATTTAATAGTAATAGTTCTACTAAATTATTTTCAAATTTCATTTAAATTACTCATTAAAGCAGATAAGTAAACCTGATTCAAGTGCTTTCAGAAACATTTCTATTATATTAGTGTGCAGCTATTTCAATTCTTATTATTCGGTAAATATAGACCTGGCTTGTTTTGGGGTTTATGAAATTTTAATTTCTAATGTATTATAGTCCCAGATTACGCATTTAAACTGGCTGCATATTTTAAAAAGCTGCACTAATTGTTAACCTAACTGATCCAATCATTTTAAATAAACAAAATTATCCATAAGATTGTTGACAATGGTTCTCAGTATGAGTTGAGTAAAATATGACTAACTGTTAGTTAGAAAAAAATTGTAATCCAGTAAGATTATTGACTTTTATTGACTTTTAAATTTTACTTTGGATGCTTTTGCCAGCACAACTTTTTCTATTTTGTCTGGGCTTTATAATGCCTTAGTTTATGCATCCCAGTGGATACATTGTTGGTGTAATTTTTTTTATGGATAATCAAATTTATATCATTTTAAATTGTTTCTTAACAGTGTAGAAAGACAATATATGTAATATGCTTTCAACCCATTTATAATATAGAGTTGCAGGGTTTTCACACCTTTAACATTTTGCTCCAACATTTTGGCAAATCTTATCAAATGGACATTTGTAACCTTGGGGAATTGAGGAGTAACATTAAAGCTCAACATTAAGTTTCATTTATCATTTCTTCCTCTAGACAACAGATTTACCTTTAGTTCTTAATCCTGATTAAGATTTGTTCATGGTGTCAGTTCTGTTGACAGTTTCCTTTATTTCAGTTTACAATATAGTAAAGCACTTTGTGCTTTTCTGTGATGAGAACTCGGCACCCTGAAAGCCCATCTGACTACCATGCTGGACGAAACAGAGAGCCCAGCTTTGGTCTGGCCTTTGGCACTGAACATTTCTCTGCTTTTGTCATGACATTTTAAGCTCTCCTGCTCTTTTGTAAGGGCTGCCATTCACAGGCTGGGATATTCTGGCAAGGCGAGACCTGCTGGTAGCTCACTTTAACGCATTTAGCCACACATTCACACCCTTACAAACACATGCTTTGGTTTAAAGCTGATGTTCTCACATACACATTAACACTCCACCATCAAACTATTTACCCCAAACGTAGTTCTCATACACGCCATGCAAACACTTCACACATGCTGTTTCGTCCTACTCTCACTCCGTTTCTGTTTCTCTCTCTCTCTCTCTCTCTCTCTCTCTCTTTCACACACACACACACACACACACACACACACACACACACACACACACACACACAGTGAATCAGGCTCTCGCACGCATTGATACACCTGCACCTGGGTAGTGAATAAAGCAGTGGCAGGAAGCCAGAGCAGCAGCTCTGTATAATTACAGCGTATTTGTCTCTGCTTCCCTTTCTCGACTATTTCCCATTCCCATTGCTTATCCCCTCAGCTTAACCAGTCATTAACCTGGCCTTAATCACACCATCCCACACCTCTCTATTGATTGAGTCACACACAGCCTCACTGCCCCACACCCCTGCCTGTCCCTAGCTGCTCCGCATTGTTCTCGCCCCTGCAGCTCAAATGCCCTTACCACCTCTCTAGTTGGTCTGCCTGTGAGTTTGTGGGAATGATGGAAACGTAGCTTTGATGACCGCTTATGCACATGGCTCTGTCTACTTGTTTGAGCTTGCACGGATGTGTGTGTTTGACCCAATGCATGGACAAAACCAATTGAAAATGCAAAGATTTGAAGTTTAAAATTTGTTTAAAGGGACTAATTGTTTTTGTGATGTAATTGTAAGTTATAATCTTGGTGTAATTTAAGCAACTTCCTTTTGCCAGCATAACAGCTGTGAGTCACATTGTTATGGCAATTTTATATTAAGAATGAGAAATAAAAATGAACACATATACAGTGACCTTTTTAGAGAAAGTTTTCAAACACACATACACACCCCAGACTGCAGCTCTTCTATACAGTTTATGGGTACCCACACCTGCCCACCGGCCATGCATATTTTTCAGCCGGTTCAGTTTTGAATGAGATTGGAGAATGAATGTTGCCGGTTTCTTCATTCCTCTTTTGATGAATGTCTGTTTATCTCATGCATTGGTTTTTAACAGGAGTTACATTTGGTGATGGTATGTGCTTTAACAAGGTTTCCAAGGCCTACAGATTTGATTCCTTTCTATCTATGCATTTTTGTTTAAACTCATTTCCAGTTCCAATAGTACCTAGTGCCGTTTTTATTTATAAAAGTAAAAAATGTTTGTTGGTATGAAGGAGGCATTTCTGACACAGTGTGGGAGCAAAATACACAAGTATCTTATTCATTCATTAGAGTTGTAATAAAGGACTTTATAATAAAATATTCTCTCCTTTATACTTTAACAATTGACTTTAAATATAAAGCTTTTACATTTAGTGGATGCAATTGTAATTAAAGTAGCCAGTGATGATTTTAGGACACATATAGTGCTGATAAGAACTGAGTTGACCTAAGATAGCACTAGGGAAAGATTTACTTCTGTTTCTGTTATATTTTGACATTTGCTTTTTACTCTTATCAAATCTATTGATGTATTCGAAAAAAAAATGACTTGACAAAATGTCTGTTTTGTTTATTGTTTTATTGCTTTATTTTAATTGATCTGAACTTTGAATATTAGTAATTATTATTATTCTAAGCCTGATTTCTTTCATGTGAAGTGATGCTTGCGTAGGAAAGGACAAATATGACTGCCAACTTTATAATGCCTGCTCCTACTTAACGTACTGTTAATATAGGTAGTTATCTGTACATGACTTGTCAGCTGGCTCTTCAGGACACAGTATGTTCTGTTCATTCATGTGTGAAATGTTGGAATCCTTTCATTATTAAGGTTAATTGGAAATGTGGGTACTGGGTCCTTACAAAGGTCTGTTTCTGTAAGCTCTTAATGCCATCCTGCCATGCTGTAACACAAACATACCAGCTGTCAAGTATTTAAGCAATAAAAACCCTGAACAGAGGAGTGTCATTCTTATATCTGATGTCTGGTTCTTCTGCTGTTCTCAACTAAAAGTCCAGGAGGGAATTTCCACTTCTGTGCTGTGCAGAGTTCTGCCGTCTCCCACCACAATGAAGGAGGAAGCGTAGCGTGATAAGGAGCCGTGCTCTACCCGCAGGCTGTCAGCCCTTGAGAAATGGGTGTGAAAGGTGTCAAAGCAATTACAGTTGTATTAGAGCGTTTTCTTCCTCCTGCACTCCCAGTGTGAATTGCAATGTTTTTTTTCTGTATTTGTTACTCATGTAAGCTGAGAAGATCGCTTTGACAATGTGTAAGTGTTACAGGGGAATATCAATCAGTTACCGTTTTACTCTGGAACACTGGGATAAGATTATTATTAGGATTTATTAGTGGCTTTTATTGTGAGTTTGGACATGAATGATCGGTTTAGGGTTTGTTTAAATATGGTATAAACCACTGAGCACCACTATGCAAAATCTAGCAAATGTTTTTATTTCTGTGAAATGAGTTTTCATGTTTCTCACTTTTTTTTCTGTTTCAGAAACCTGGCATGGATCTAGCAGACACCTACATTACATTTGTGCGACAGAACCAGGACATCCTCAGAGACCGTATGACTGATGAAATGTACACAGAGAAAATCTTCGATGTAAGTGCTTGTGTGGCTTCATAAATATACAATCAAAACTCATACATCGAAACAGATTTATTTATTTATCTAAAACATTTTGAAAATAAAAACCGATCAGACATTTTCACTTGCAGCCAAAGAACATGTTCACTATACATATTTAACAAACATAATTCTGCAGGTTAAACAATAGTTATTTTTGTCAATTATAAACTGCCATATTGTAAATATCAGTTTTATTCGCAGTCAAAATATCGTATCAAAAGGAGTTTTAAGGCCGATTGGTCTGGATTATTTTAGCTCATATTGTCAAAGACTGGTCAAGAGAGCAGAATACAGTAGTTATAAAAGTAATACGTAAGTTTTAAAAAGATGGATCTTTAACCCTTTCACAGAGAAGTCCAGGCTGTTTGTTGGAGTAAACTCCTAGACTGAAGTGCAATTTAGTGAGAACAGAAAAACAAACTTGCATGCCGTTAGCATGAATAGACATAGAAAAAACAAACTAGGAAGACTGTGTCTTATGAAGCAATGTATGGAATACACAGCAGAAGAATGGCATGCATAGGTGTTGTCAACAAGGAAAGTCTTTTGTAAAGCTCATGCAAAAAAGGCAGCCTAGAATTTGGGCTCATGCTGGAAAAAAATGACGATTACTGGGACTCTTTAAAAGAGTCTGGGAAATTTTGAGTGATGAGAAATGTGTTTTAGAATGGGTCCCTACAGTGAAACGTGTCCATTAAGTGGAGGACTGTGACTGCTGCTGGTATCATTGTGCTGTATTTCATAGCTGGTGTCATGAATTTAGAGATGTACTGCTCTGTTTTGAAATTGTAGATAATTGACTATAGCCTTTGTGCTGTTGAATGTCAGGCCCCTATTTCAGCATGATTATGATCAAGATGATCATTTTTGAAGATGAATATGGTGGTAAAGTATATCTGCTGATTAGAACACAATTGAACACCAATGAGAGAAATTTTGAAGAAACTAATTGAACATTATTTTCCATCCAGCATTCATAGACATAGATGCTGCAATATGTTGCCAACTTGCCTATTAGATGCCTAGAAGATCTTAAAAATCATGGAAGTCATTTAAAGAAGTTGATGTAGTCAACAAAATTGTTTTAATTACCTTTATGTTATGGTTTAAGCATATGTTCTGGGAATCTTAATCTTGTGTTCAGTTAAATTGAACTTAATATCTTAATTTTGAAATGGGATGTATGTTGAGCACTGTACCTACATGTCTTATTTCTTTAAATCAAATTGTCTGATACTGCATAGCTCCCTCTTTTGGGCCCATTTGCCTCTTATACTTTGTTATTGTACAACAGAATGAGAGGGAGGTGTGAAAAGTTTTTGGTGAGAGAGGCAATAAGGCCTCACCAAGAGCACTCATCGACCCATTGTGACCATTTTCAGTGTCTAAGAGCTCACCCGGGCTCTTATTGACCTGTTTCTACAGGATGGGGTCGTGTGTGTCTCTGTGTGTGTGTGTGATTGTTTGTCTCTGAGAGATTTGTTCTCTTCTAATTGTTGTACATTTTGGCAAATTCTAGAAGATAATGAACTAAATGACCATAAACATTTAAAAGGCCACCATTCTGTTCATATTGTAATGAATAGAACTATTTTTAATAATGTTTATTTGTAGGTTAACTATTCAAAAATGTCTGCATGCATATCAGATCATGAGTTGAAAATATTTAAATTTATTATAAGCAATGTTTTTGCTTAGATGTTTATTTGATTAGATATAATTGCTGAGTAAGGGTTGTGGATTTGATGCACAGCTGCCAGGTACAAACTGCATATTGGTTAGATGGATAGACAGGTAGTTATGGTTATAGTTGGGAAACTCGAAAGATCGAAAATGCATTGATAGTGTATTTTGAGATACAGAGAATAATTTTATACACTGCTTATTCACTAGCCCATCTATTTACTGTTTTTCATAAGTCAAATGCTATGCGAACTCTAGTGGCTGTAGTATTTAATGAATTATGAACACTAGAAATAATATATATTTATATATAACTATTTATTCTTGTTTATTTTAATAGTGAATTTCAAGATCAGTGATTTGTTATCAAACCCATGGGTTTTAGAATCAAAACTGACCATACAGACTTTTGAGGCCTTTGGTCTCAGTAACACGTCTTTAGATTGTGTTTGAAAACTTTATGTGCAGAGCCAGATTGGAGAGATGCTGTGTGTGGGGCTCTTCTGCTTATTTGCTAGGCCTGTGTTGGGGTCGGAGAGCAGCGGCGAGGAGACGGGCAGACCGAAGGCTTAATGGGCCTTACTCACACTCCCCTTTCTTCCTAATGTGCTGCACACTCACCCAGTCATGCACACAGGGAGGAAACCGAGAGCAGGGTCTCACTGTGTTATCGCTCGGCCTTCCTTATCAAACAGGCTACCACAGAAAGAATCCACCTAAAGCAATGCTCTTGTCTGTATTTTTATTCCATTTTGTTCTTTTCTTCTCTGTGTTTAAGTAGATTGGTATCCAGTTTCTTGTTTGAATTTGTGTGAACATATATGAAGACGAGAGAGTTGTGTAGTGTAAGAGGCTACTTTGTGGAAAATATGATGTGCATGCCTTTGCAGGCAGCAACAAATCAGCATTATTAAGAGTGTGATGAGGTCTGCATGGCAAGGGGCCAGAGTCTTGTGCCTGGTCACGGGTGCCAGACATGCCCTTCACTGCCTTCTTAATGATGAAGACAAGAGGCTATTTAAGTGTGTGATTACCGCTTCACAGGAAGAAAATGTTCTTGGTAATGTGTTCGTGTCTGACTGCTAGTAATATGAAGAAATGCAGCTTGCGCCCCCCCCCTTCACCTGCAAAAAAATTAGTGTCTCATCACCTCGTCCCTCTGTTTCTGTCTTTTGGCTAAGTATCTCAATTAGGGAGAACTCTTGCTTTTCTATTTGGTCTGCATTCAATTAAATGTAGAAGGTGGTATTGTTTATTACCTCGGAGATGAGAGCCAGCAGCGTTTATAATCGTGTATGAATGAGTAACTGTTTTGAACTTGAAAAGAAAAATGAAGGCTAAACCTAAATAGTATTTATATTGTAACATGGAGGAACATTGCTGACATTTTCTGAACATTGGTTTTACCTGATAAAAAGAAAAAAATATATTTTAGGGTTGTTCTTAAAACAATGTAAAGCCATAATCAGTAACTTGTATGTGGTTCTATAACACTGTTTAATTGTAGAGTGTTATTAATAATTGTTTTTTTTCTGATTGTAGTAAATTGAAAAGTTAATAGTTTTGGATTTTATGTAATAAAATTGTTTGCTGTAAATCATGAAATTTAATTTAGTGAAAAATCAATCAATTTAGAGAACATTTTAAACTTAAAATTTATGATAGATACGGTGAGTAGATACAATGGGTTGACATTTGTGATGGCTAGATGACTATCAGGCAACAATATTAGAAAGGTGGGCATACAATTAAGCTCAATGTTGGGACCGTCAAAACATCTTGCTAACAGTGAACTGGAGGTTGGATCGTCATTGTTTTGAGCTCTTTTTTTCAGTATACAATACCGACATATTTCAGATAACTGAAGGACGAATGAATGGACAGGTGAAACAAAAGTGGACATTTCAGCAAGACAAGGAAACTCTCAACTGGTTTTAGAAAAAATAAAGATGCTTAAATGACCCTGATATTCACCTGAACTGAATGCAATTAGAAATCTATGAAAGTTCACACAAGTCATCCACAGAACTTTGAGGATCCTTGAGTTTGGAAGAATGGGCCAAAGTCACATATGTGCAATTCATGTGACTAGATTCTCCATGTAGGAGGTGTCTGGAAGCTGTCATCATCAACAAAGGCTTTTGTACAGAGTTTTAAATACATTTCAGAACATGTGTTCAATACAGAATTGTATGCCATGCATTTGTATTGCTTGTGCAACTTAAATAAGTTCAAATAGCTCAATAAACTACTTACATATCACAGAGGGTTGTTGGGTTTAGTAAATCATAATAGACTTGTCTACTTTTATCTAGTTTTTATATAAAAGTGGAACACCTACTTCTTTGCACTTGAATATATTTGTCTATTTAAAAAATACAATAAGTGTAGGCCTATTAAAAAATGAAGTGCTTTTATCCTATTACATTTTCCAAAGAATGGCTTTGGTTTACTTTATAGAGAAAATACTTTTAGCTCAGATACATAAAATTCTCATTTAACTTGTCAAGGTTTCTTTTTTTATTTGCCTATATTCACAGCAATGGTACAGTACTTGCATGAAGGCAGTGTGCGTTTGGCTAACAGACAGACTGGACCTACAGCTTCACATCTATCAGCTCAAAAGTCTTATTAAAATAGTCAAGGTGACACCAACTTCTTAATTTCATACTAAAATATTCAAGTTTTTAAGATTGAAAATGAGTAAATAGTGTTTTCATGTGGTGTTTGGCACTTTTTTTTGCAGAAATCATACCGTGACTTTAGACTACAGGGTGTCTTAGATAGTACTTTAAACAACAAGAACTATGAAACCATTTACAACCGGCTCACTATAGAGGAGGCTACTGCTGCTGTGTCTGCTGGAGATGGACTGCAAGGCATCAGCATGAGAGACAGTGATGAAGAAGAGGGTTAATGTCTGAATTATAAAACAGAAGATCCATGTCAATCATATTAAATGTTTAACAAAACATTTCATTTGCACAAAAGTTGTTCTTTTTGTAACTTTTTTTTCATACATAACCAATGTCACTAGACTTGTTTAGTAATTACCTGCAGATGTCTCGAATGTTTTAGTTGTGCTTTACTTCACATTTAATATGTGGTGTCATTGTGTATAAATGTCCAATTGTGTCTTTGAATTGCAGATGATGGGAGCTATACATCAAAAAAAAAATCTTGTCAGTGTTTACTAGACTTGGACCATATTTGTTAATGCTCTTTACCTATTGACAGTAACATGCTGATCAAACGTCTGGAACATTAATACAATTCTAGTAGTTAAATCATTATGATTTTTTATTCAATAATGTGAACTATTTTAAGTACATTGTGTATGTCACTGTTTTTGTCTGTGTCAAAGAAATATTTGACTAAATTTTAAGGAGATAATATATTTCTATTGTCTTGTGTTTGAGTTTAAAGAGTTGTTTAATATGTCAGAAATTAAAAAAACATGTTTTAAATGTAGGTTTAATGATTGGACATGCTTATTGAATTTTGTTACAAAACATATTATGATACTTAATTAAAAAAGGCTTTGTCAATAGCTGTTAAAAAAGTTACCTCATGCCTCATACCATGTCATCATGTAAATCTTTACAACCTCAGTTCTTGTTGAACACGTGAAATGTCAAATAAACCAGTGACAAACAAGTAACACAAACTTATTTGTTCACAATTTTTATAATAATAATTTATCCACGTCATGGACCAAACCACAAACCACTGAAGAAGACATCACATTCATGTGCACCACCAAGGGTCATCTGGGCAACAGTACTAATGAAGTTTAGTACTGAGGGTGTAGGTTACATTTCGTTGATCCACAGAAGGTCATCTTTTACAAGCACATTCTGATCAAGTTCCTCCGCCAAACATTTCAGCCCATCATCTGGTCACACCCAAGTTTAGCTGGGGCCTAAAAGAACCCAATTAGAATATAAATTACACTTGCATGTAACCAACTGTAAGGAGTATTGTTAATGAAATTTATAGTTGCACCTTAATTTGGATTGATTTCAGTATGAAATTTATATACACTCGGTTAATGTAATGTAATCTTTGTAATGTAATATATTTTACGTAGAGGGTGCTGTAACCACTACTTACTGACTCATATAGACATTTGTTCATTATGACAATAATGATTCCAAACACACTGCCAAGGAAACTCTGAACTGGTTTCAGAAGAAATAAAGATGCTAAAATGACCTTGATAGTCACCTGACCTGATGCAATTGGAAATCTATGGAAGGAACTAAAGTTCAGAGTTCACACAAGTCGTCCACACTCACAGTTAAGTAACGCAGTATTTCATTATTTTTAAATATCACAAAACTTTTCTACAAACTATATTTAAGAACAATCGGTACATGCAGAGAAATAAACAAAAATCTGTAATTGTCAACTTTTTGACAAATGAATCAAAAAGTTATAACCAAGGCAAATTCACTTTTAATTGAAATGAAACGGACGTTTTAATCACTTGAGAACTGATACTAATTGTTCTTCAGTTGCTTTTGTATTTTTATCAGTTATTACTTGATACCAGATTTTAATGTTTGTCTTAATGTTTAATGTTTGTGGTTTTATGATCGATGTCTGATTTTGTTTAGCTTAGTAAACAAGTTTTCAATAGGAATCGGAATTAAACTATTAAACTAGTTAATCACGTACTGTTGTAAACCAAACGAAATAAGTCTCAATAAATTAGCAGTACAATTTCAGTAAAACATCAGTCCTAAATATACACATGGACAAGAATGGTACAACCTTGCATTTTCAGCATTTATCCAAAGCGACTTTTATGAAATAAAGTTT
>JAOUQU010000007.1:2948629-2962430 GCA_028566735.1 Ammoglanis amapaensis
GTCACGTCTTCCTTTGTGACGCCGTTCAAATTAAAAGTCCCAGAAGTCCTTTGACGAAATGCAGCGTTTTTCTTTCCAGCGATTTAATTTTTTCGGTCGACCAACGAATAATCGATTAATTGCGGTCAGCCCTAGTTTAGTTATTAGTTATATGTTAGACGGTTTATCGCCTATCTAGAATTCTCCATAGTTGCTATAATGAGGGGTAATCACAAAATAGATCTGAGCACAAACTCTCCGGTTCCGGTAGGATAGTGCTTCAGACATCCGGTGCTTTCCGATTCCGGCAGGATATAAAAAAGTACTATCCGGTGCAACCAGAGTAAAATGCTACCAGTTAACTATGTTAACATAGTTAAATGCGCTATTTAGCAGTAAGCTACCTACACTATATAGCCAAAAGTATTCACTCACCGGCCCTGACTCATATATGAGCCTAAATAACATCCCATTCTCAATAGAGTTCAATATGATGTTGGATGGGTTAGCAAACACTTTTGGAAATATAGTGAATCAGTCATTAATTCAGACAAAGGGGCCAAAGTCAGCTAATTTAAATAGTTAGTTGACTAAACAAGGAAGTTAATTACATAGTTAATTAAATAGGACTAGATTAAAATGGTGCTATTATTAAAGAATCATCTGTCATACTGTTTACGTCTTTATAACCAGATGCACATTTAGTACTTTTGCATTTCACGTGGCTAGAATTAACAAGCAACCTAATAGTAATTGTAAGCTTACATTAGGTTATTATGTTTTACAGTAGGGGGTGTCAAACCCATCCTCAGAGGGCCGGTGTGGCTGCTGGATTTTATTTCAGCCAGATCAGAACACTGACTTTACAGCTGGGTTGGTTGAAATAAAAACCAGAAGCCACAACAGCCCTTTAAGGATATGGTTTAACACCCCCATTTTATAGCATCTAACAATTGTTTAGGCCACACCTAAGTGTCCGAAAAAACCTGCTGCAATGACAACACTGCAATTCCCCATACATTTACAAAACCCTACATGTTGACACAGTACATGTTGCATTGTGGTGGGAACATTTCTTCACAGTAATTAAACTTGCTGCTTGACACCAAGTATATGCAATAAGCAATGATGACATTTCATTACAATTAAGATGTTTGTGTTCCCAAAGAAAAGGGAATGCACTCCAAACACAAAACAATTGTGCTGCATTCAAATGGGAGTTTTAAACAAAGAAACAACTGAAGTGCTTCCAGAACTGTCAGGAAATATATAAAGACTGCTTACCAGGTATATTTCTAGGATATAAACAACTTGGGGTCTGAGTCTACTAAAGGCAAACAAATCTAAGCAGAAATATATTGTTATGGTCGGATAAGTGTGCGTCTGCTTATACTGCAGGCTACACTGGGTATGGGAGACAATGGGAACATGCACCCTGAGCTCTCTAGCCAACTTTGTAGCCACATTCATGAGGACCTAGATGTGTGAAACTATGGTTGACGTGTAACTGCATGGAAATGTTAGAAATTGATATGTTTATTTGTAAAAACAACTACTGTACCTGAATTTCCCTTTTAAATCCACATTTAAAGTTGTGTGTTATAAACGTCAAAAAAACATTATTCTAACATAATGCTTACAGCTGTTTGTAATTTACGCCTGGATTTAAACACTGTATCATCACTGTTCCGTCAGTGACTTACAGAACGTTCTAGATCTTGTGGTTCCATGTACGACTATTTTTGAGTCAGTTTCATCCTACTCGCTTGCTTTGTTAACTGCATGGATATTTGGGTTTTTGGACTTCTGCTGTTCCTAATTACTCTTGTTTCCCGTTTCGCCCAATAAAATAACATCTCGTTTTGTTTTCATCCGCAACTGTCAGATCTCAGTCACATTGTGTTATAACTATGGTTGTATCGAATAGCCGGCCATTTTTTCCTATACAGTTCAGAAATAATGCCAGTACACCGGATATTTAATCGGATAATTTTCAGTAGTTAATAGTCACGTTATAGGTTCAGTAGCTGAACAAAATATGAAATGTGCGTGCACTTTAACAGCACAAATGTGTGTGCCACTGTTGTACCTCCTCAGTAAAGAATGTAGTTCTTGGCTGTCCTAAAAGTTGCTAAATGACCGCATCGCCTAATCTGCATAATGTGCAAATAGAGAGGAAATTGTTGTGGGAGAGAAGAAAGCAAGTAAAAAACATCCAAGTTTGTATCTTATTTCGTATCTTATAGCTACAAATGAACTGTGAACAAAAGAATGATTTTAGTTGTCTTTGAAATAGGCAGTCACTTTTTAAAATAACTTCATGACTAATAACCTAATGATAAGTTACATAAATCTTCATGAAGTTTTTGCCATATTAAATGTTAGTATGTTAAAAGTGTTTCTATATTACAAGGTTTGGCATAAAAATCAGTACTACAATACAACTATATATTTAGCTTTTTACAAAGAGACACACTGTGGACAAGGTGAGTGGCCATCTACGAGGTGACAGACTGTTAAATGATGTAAATTCTTTTCGTGTCGCACTGAAGACACATTTATATTTACATTGTGTAAAAAAAAGAACTGCGACTTTGAGCATTCAGTTTATTTGCAGTGTGGGTTCTGCTCTGAATGCGAGACTGTACTGAGTATTGTTGTAGGACGAGGATCACGACAAAACTCGCTGCTTACTGAGTACAGTAACTGAAGAGCATGTATGATCATTTAAGAGTCTTCAAAAGTCACCAATAACACCAACAATAACAAATAGTCGCTAGTTGCATTTTTTTAAAACAGAAAGTTGCCAGAGGGTCTAAAAAATCATTAAATATAGTGACAAAGTCGCCAAGTTTGGGTGTCACATTTGGGTGATTTGATTTGTTGCGCGCCAGTATGGCGCCATACACCCACACTCACTGATGTTACAAAGTGGCGACCTGATAAATAAATAGAACTTCATACAGAATATGCACCAACAGGAACATGTTTTTCCCTAATAATTTGTTCATAGTTTTGTTTTTCTTGTATTTAAATTATTAGAATATACACAATAAAAAATACCCCCAGTCATTGCTTGCAGATGACCAATTGCTGGTATTTTTTAGTAAAAATAAACAAATAACTGTATAAAGTAATCTAAACAGAGAAAACTTACAGCAACATTAAGATGACTTTAAGAAAGTAACATTAAGTAACGTTGAATATTGAAGTTAAAACTAAAACTGAACTGTGATTAACTGATTCTTGTTTAGTTATTAGTTCTGTTTTGGGAGGCGGTTTGCCAGCTATCTTGAATTCTCCATAGTTGCTATAATGAGGTGCTATTGCAAAATAAATCAGAGCATCAACTATCTGGTTCCGGCCTGAACCCTGATTACAACTAAATAATCTGGTGCACCTCAAGTATGAAATTATACTGTTAATATTGCACCTTATAATCCATAGCACCTAATAGTTCATAAAATATGGTCAAGTCAACTATTTATATAGCGCTTTTTACAATGTATTGTGCTTGTAGAAAAAGACAATTAATTTGATATGAAACTCACTAGTGTGCAGTAAAAAAACACCCCTCCACCTGGGAGCACTGAATATGACTCAATAATTCTTGGTGAGCATTCATTAATGAGATAAAAACAAAACCAAAAACAGCAGTAAGATTAGACCATATTTTCAGCAACTTATTAAAAATACTGGTGTACTTTACAAATTCTTCCAAATACAAGTTTATTTGGAAGCAGAGGGCAGAGTTCAGGATTAACTATTGTACAATACCCCCTGGGGCATAGAAGCATAATGACC
Source organism: Ammoglanis amapaensis (assembly GCA_028566735.1). NCBI lineage: Eukaryota > Metazoa > Chordata > Actinopteri > Siluriformes > Trichomycteridae > Ammoglanis > Ammoglanis amapaensis. The sequence goes on from JAOUQU010000007.1 coordinate 2,952,413, forward strand.
TTGCTCAACCGCCAACTGCATATAAACTCTTTACCTTTCATTTGAATGATCCAATGCTCTGCCCACTACTTGCTCTGCAATATTGTCTAACTACACGTTGAAACGATGAAGGCCACGAGGAGTAGTGACGCAGACTGCAAGGGAAGCACTATAGCCATCAAAACAAATAAGTGCACTTGTAAAAGTATTTGATCACTGCATATGGCAGTGTCCTGATGTTTACAATGTTTCGTTTAAGAGCCAACATTTAAGATAATTCATTGTTTTATTTCAATCAGCTAAAATGTATAACAACTTTAATTCTATCGTCAGTGACAAAACCCTTAGAAACTCAGTCCCCTAGAGTTGTGGTGAATTACTTAACGGCATGTATAACCTTGATGCAGAACTATAAAAGAAAATACACAAGTCGATACACAACAATAATTCAGCCTATAGGAAACCACTATTCCAACAATGAACACAAAACATAAAAGACTACCGAATGTGTTTGCTCACACTTCACAATTCAATTTTATGTTTGTGGAAACCACTTAGCCATTAAGAAAGTAAATATTGGGTTTTCTCTAATAGTATAGAATAGTCAAGTCTAAATTACTACTGATATTACTGAGAAGGCAAACGATATGCATAGCTTGTTCAGAACAACAAAAAGGTAACAGTAATTAATAATGATAATAATATGTTACACTTCTAAAGCGCCTTTCCCAAACCCAAGGTCGCTTTACATGGCATATAGAATACAGTACAGACAAACTAACAAACAAAACAAACAATACAATAACTAGGTGGAATAGTGTGATGCAAATAGAAAAGTTTTTAAATGTTTTTTGAAGGATAACAGACTGGTGGAGTTACGGAGTGATGGTGGAAGAGAGTTCCAGAGTTTGGGGGCAGCTGCACTAAAGGATCTTCCACCCAGCGTAACAAGATTAGTGTGCGGGACGGTCAGAGAGGCAGAATTGGAGGATCTGAGACTGCGAGGGGGACATTTTGATTTGGTTAACACTTTGTTTCTTCTCATTACTGGCTCGAATGTAGGTACCCAGAAGCACTTTACTTTTTAGATCAGAGCTATTGTTGTTTCGTGTGTAATGTGGCTTAACAGCTTCATCATCTGTCTAAAAAGAATTATGGCATTATTCTTGCGTTGCATGAAAAGACTTTTTACCTGGGTCGCTTCCAGAATGTAATCCTGTACAATTAGAATTTCCTCATTGGATAGACACACATGTTCCTCTCTTCTTAGAGACACCGTAAACATGTTACAGCGGAAAGACTGGTCCTTTCTAGGCCAGAACACCGCTTGCTCAGTACCCTCTGTCTGATAACACACAGATGAAATTAAATGTTAAATGTTCAAGGCAGCATTTTATTCTATTATTTAACTGTATAAACTTTTTTTACAGAACAGCGAACAACAATCATAGGCCATTTACCTGAATGTTTGTGTCAGGTAGAGAGACAATGACCTGGGCACTGTGGTCCCAAATCATCCTCCAAAAGTCTTTTATTGTACCTGGCAAAGGATTTTGTGTAATGATGTACTCCTTGCTCTGCTGGTAACCCTGTAACAAAACCCCTGAATTGGTACTCCCATATCAAATAACATTAAAATCAAGACAACATGATTCATAGCAACTTACCATTACATATGAAGCGTTAATGTAGTCAGACATCTCCTCTGCTGTTGTGGATAAACAAACTCTGGATCTGTCCACTAAAACAGACAGAGATTATCAAGTCTTGGCCCATGGTTCTTAATATTAACTTTATTTTAGACGGCCAGACCAGATTAGAAAGATAGAATAATAGAAAACCTTAATTTATCAACTTATATTATAAACTTATAATATTTAACACTTATACAACTATACAACTAAATTATTTCTTCGCATATCAAAACGTGTATAAAAGTTGACCCCAAGAGCATCGTACAATAATCCCGGAGCAGACAGGGTTATGGGCCAAAGCTCTACCCATTAGGCTACACTGTCCCCCAATTTGATTATATTTCCTAAAATAAAAACACTTCATGGAAAACAATGAAAAACAAAAGAACATATAGTAGTCTAAAATGTCTGGTTAATCTCAAGGTATCTGTGTACAATTACAATAACTATACTTTTCTACACAAATGGAAACGTACCAGGTATCAACGCAGGGGTCCTGTTTTTGTCTTTATTACACTCATTTAATGCAGCATTGTATTCATCCTGCTGAGCTTTGGACTCGCACACTAGCTGCAATAGCATGAAAGCATTAATTAATTATCACTTAGCACTGGAAATATATTCAATTCCCCATCACAACCATGTATTTTCACTATTTGTCTCTATTGAACTCTGTACCTTGAACTGATTTTCCAGGCATGTTATGCATGAAGGGCCAGCAGTGAGGATTTCATTAACATAGCTATGAATCCGGTTTGCAGGTACCTCGGTCTCCTTGCTTAAAATGGCCTCAACCAGGGCGTCATGAATGAACATGTACTGCTCCTGCAAGAGTAATATAGTATAAAGAAAATGAGTGCTATCACATTGTCTAATTGTACCATTCATGCATATTTAAACACACGTATGACTAGTGGTTAAAGTGCCTGACTAGTAAGCAACTGTGGTTTGATGGTTAGAGAGCTGGGCTTGTGATCGGAAGGTTACCGGTTTGGTTCCAAAAGTCGACAGTCAGGACTGAAGTGCCCTTGAGAAAAGCACTTTACCGTCCCCGGTAACCCTGGGACGGTGTAAAAACCTGGATCAAAGTATTAGGTACTGTGAACACCCACTCATATTGGTCTGAACAGGGTTAAAACCTCAAGTGATTAGTAAACCTGACATAATGATGCCTCAAATTAAAAGTCCTGATCAAGATGTACTGTGGCTCACAATTCAGATAGTGTCAATGTGGTTGATTGGTATTATATTTGATATTAAATGGTAAATTTAATTAAACATAAATTATCTGGTAAAAATGTTAATATAAAATGCTGTAATTTAAATCAATAATTGATTCACCGTTTCACAGAATCACAGTTTTTATGATGCTTTTCTGATAATCTATAAAAAATCTTAAAAAATGCACACACAATGAGTCACAATAATGTGTGGTGCTGAATTATTTGCATTGACTTTGAGTGTGTAGTGCAGTGTAAGTAGACTTATGTAGATATTCCTCAATCTGTGGATATTAATGTTTTCAATTTAAATGTCTGTATGTAAGATTCCAGCAGTGGAAAAAATGCCCAGAAACTTTGAAGACATGTCATTCTGTCTTTAGTTAGACCTCGTATGTGGGCGTCATTACTAACAATGTCTAGTATATTATCGAGTTAGATTTACATAAAAGCGGGTGTTGACAGACACAATGGTCAGGCTAGTCACAACCATAATAAAATGGAAAAATAACTTTATAGCTGAATGTGCTTTGATGACAAACAATTATTACAAAATGTAATGATAAATGTCAACTGTAGGAATATCCACACAATAGCTAAGTCAATTACAAAAGGCAATTGTTTTGTTGTCACAACGCAATTCAACAAAAAAAATCAGATTTTTTTCAGCTGTCAGCAGTTCACTTGACACACTGCATACCAATATTTACTTAAAAAAACTTCTAAAATTCATACAGATTTGCAAAAATCTATGCAATAGTTGTTGGTGCTATGAACAATGCTATGAAGACATACTGTACATTCGAATACATTCGAACATTTCTTTATTAATAAAAGTTATTTCGTCTTCATCTTACCTGTAGAATCTTTATAATATATATCATATATATATATATATATATATATATATATATATATATCACTAAATTAAAATAATATCTTCTCACCACAGTTTGCACCAAGTAGTTTCTCTGAGTTCGGATGTGCTTGAGAAAGGCCACAATGTTCACCATGCCCTCCTCTCTGATCTGCTTCATCATACTATCCAACACGATGTAGGTTCCTGTTCTTCCCACACCAGCACTGACATAAAAATCAGCACATACATCACACACAAATGAATTCTGAGTGTATTGATGTGACACTTAATTCCTGTTGGTTGTGCCCTTCTCCCAGAAGCATAACAAATGCAAAAGTTCTTTAAAAAACAATACCAATTTGCAATACCAATTATAATATGGATCTTTCAGGACACTAATTCTAATAAAATAGAATTTTAAAATACCAGCAAAAACATAAAAAACATAATTTCTTCGATCTCTGTTCACGTGTGGGGTTAGATACTTGTAGGACAATTCAGTACCTCTAATTTAACTTGGCTGCATTTATGTTTCAGTATAGTCACAGTGACAATCTGTCAGTAGTACAATATAAACCAGCAACATTCTGCTTACAAAACAAGAACCTTAACTACTATGCTACAACAGGCTAAGGTGTTTTTGGACTGTTGGGGGGGAAACTGAATTTTCAGAGGAACCCACACTTGGAGATGAAACCTAGAACCTTCTTGTTCATATATTTATTTAATAAACAGTTTCTATTTTAATTATGTTAAATATTCTAACTGATGTTACCTGCAGTGCACTACCACGGGCCCCATGTCTTCAGTCCAGGCTTTTGAAGACTTCCGGATAAAATTAATAACAGGCAGGGGGTGCTCGGGTACACCCATATCAGGCCACTGTGTGTAGTGGTACTGTACTACTGTCAGCTCATTAGCACGACATTTCTGGGAAGCCTAGATGAAAATAAAAGCAATAGCTCAGTAATGAAAAGAAATGAGAAAAACATTTACAATTATTATACTACAAAGTCTCATACCTTCTTTATACGTGTATTTTTTAAAGTGAGGACTCTTTGGGTGTAGTAGGCCATAACCTTGGTGCTCTTAACAGTCACAAGGAAACAGCCATACTGTTCCTGGCTCTCCAAAGGCCAGTACTGATCACACTTTTTCTGTAAAGAAAATGTATTAGCATTATCCAGAATAAATATTTATTCAATAGCAGCTGTATTTATTAGTGTACAATATGTTAATGCTGGTGATATATATTTTAATAAAAATGTACAAATATGTCACACAAAGTGTAAGTAGTAGTAAAAGTTTACTTACTTTGCCTTTCTCCACCAGATTTGTGATCATGACGATCACACCTACATTTTGCTCCCACACCATCCTCCAGAAATCCAAAGTGCTGGACTTGAGAGGACCCTGAGCTGCTATGTAGGCTCTTGGTTTATTAAAACCCTGGTTGGGAAAGAAAAGACAAGGTAAATGTTTTGTGTTAGTTATTAAATAATGTAAAAGAAACAACGTTATTTAAATTAACTAACACTAAGATGAATGGCCTTAGTGTTAATAATATAAAACATAAAAGAAACAAGAAATACTCACATCCACAAAGTTGGCGTTAATGTAGTCCCCTTCAATCTGGTCATTTTTATCAGTCTGAGGTAAGAGTCTGACTCTACTTTGGTCATCTAAATCAATGCATTAAAAAATAATCTTAGTTTGTTAGACTTTTTCCTGAAACATGACTTTGGCTAAATATTTCCAATAATTTTGTGTATTTGAGTTTGAACTAATGTTAAATGTAACTAATGTAACTTCATGCACCCATATTGTACATTATGCATATTGAATTTTACAAAATTAGCAGTGATGTTTTATTCTATTTAGTTTATAGACTGAAACAACAATGTTCATTTTGTCAAACACTCCTACAAATTGTAAAACTAAAGAAGTTTAAAACTGGCATTTTATTACTTCTATATGAAGCTAGATGGGTAAATAGATGGATGGATGGATGGATGGATAGATGGGTACTTGGGTGGATGGAGGATGGATGGGTAAATCAGTAAATAGATAGATACTGTATTTCTTAGTTGCAGTACAGTTAATTAATCCTAACACATGACAACTCATGCCCCAATAACAAAAATAAATGAATTGTAAGTTTAGTAAGCTCAGACTTCAGCCATATCTGAGCCTGAATCATTTAATGCTTATAGGCATTATTTCCCAATAATAGTGTCCCAAACATGCAATGTCATTGTGTCCACCTGCCTTGATTTTTACTATTGGGGGGGAAATACCTTAGGCCTAAAATAGTTAATATAGTTGCAATAATAGTAAATATAGTTGCAAATAAAGAAACCAGAAATGTATAAAATTAAATACACCAACTGCTGGCATAGCAGTAAATGGCTGATGTTTTCCATATGTAAAAGTAGTTTCCTTCCACCATGCTCTCAGATGTAGTGTAACCTTGATCACAATTAATAGGTTACAAAAGATGAATGAATAAAATAACATTTAAAATGGACATGTGGCTGTAATATTCAGGTGTTCACACTGAGACACAGTGACCTTGCAGTGTATTGATGTATGCCTGCTCTATTCAAATAATGAGTATTAAGTATTCACACGCATTGCTTTTTGAGTCACATACAGGCTAAAATGTTAATGTATCGATTCTTGCTCTTGTTGTCAGGGTGGTTGGAAATATCTGTCGTGGTTTCCAGATCCACAGTGCAAGCCTGAATCTCCTACAAAACAAACATACAAACACTGTAACACACTGCATACATTTGATCATGGTTATTATCATAGCCCATAAAAAATCACTAATCGGATCAAATTAATATGATATGCATGCAACAAGAAACTTTGAATGCTGTCTGATGATATAAAGTAAATGTGGAGATATGGCTTACCTCATAATACTCTTTTATTATCTAATCAGTGGAGTAAGAAAGCACAAATGAAATTCCAAGACAAACAGTACACACACATGGCAAAAACAAACTGAAAATAGTAATGACTAAACAATTGTAGAAAAAAAACATCATGTGTTGTATGATTTAGAGCTGGTGAAAAATGATGAATGAGCCTAATATTCTGAATGTACACAATTCACAACACACCGTTGTCCCGATAATGTAGTTGAACTAAATATTTATTTTAATAAATCATAAAACTTTATTCTAAAGTAAAAACATATATGATATAATGGTGTTATGGTTATTTTCTAGCACAGAACAATCTAATATGTATATATGGGCTTGGGTATATATGGGCACTGAAGTGCCCTTGAGAAAGGAACCTAACACCTAACTGCTCCCTGGGGGCTGTGGCTAAAGCTGTCCACCGTGCAGGGAACGTGTGCTCACTACTGCCCCCTAGTGTTTGTTCACTAGTGTGTAAATGTGTGTTTCACTGCACGAATTAGATTAAATGCAAAAGAATCATTTCTATGCCTGTAAAAAAGCACAGGGGTGAAAAGAGTTAAATGCTGTGACTGTCATAAGCAAACTAAACTGAACCAAATAGCCTATGTCCATTAATGTTAGAACATATAAAGTAACCTCTTTATTTATGCCTCAGTTGTGCTTAAAATATAAATAGTTGTGTTGTGGCAAAACATTCAGAAGACAATCACATCTTAATCTATTATGTCTCATTAACAAGCCCAACTCATTATAAAGCTATTTCCAACTTAATGCTAATTAAGCTTTTATTGTGCATTTGCACAAAATACTAACACAAAAGTCAGCAAACACAAACTCTACGTCTTAATTAATCTTCAAAAAAGAATAGGAATAGAGCAGGCCAAGTGGGCCATGAATTAACAGAGGGTTCATAGTGCATTTGTCAATCTTTACTGCCTGCATAAAATCCGAAGAAAAAATAGGTCCTAATAATCCTAACACACATCCTAAGTTGAAAAGCAGATGGTTATGATGATTGAGTTTTATAAAAGATATCAAGCAAATACACTGCTAATTTTTCTATTATGAAACACGTCATTAACAATTATTTATGTGTACATCTGCTCTTGTTATAAATAGCCTGACTGATGTTCTAAATGTGAGGTCAAACATACCTCAAACTCTCTGGAGAAGGAGTTGTTGTTGTGAAGTTCTGTGACATGTTCAACAAAGTGCTTTTCTGTAAATTGTTCATGATCATCTGGGCGGACAAAACATAAAAAAGAATACACAGTCCTTAAAATATCTAGTAACATATTTTGTTACCATACACACAATCACTAGGATTGGAAGGATTTGCACTAGCCCACTACTCTGGAGACATCAATCTTTTATTTTCATCTGGCCAGGGGCAAAACTGTAATTGGTCATGTCATCTCAAGTGAGGAAGTTCATCAGGGTTTTATCAGCCCTGCACAATTGCAAACAGTGATTAGTAATATGTTTTATGTAATCTGGCACAATTAAAACATGCTTTAAAAGCTGAGATTGTGCCACTGGGTGCAATTTACACTGTTTACTATACAACTACACAATGTGCAGTGTGTAGTTGTATAGCAAACATTTAAAAACCTGCAAACAAATACTTATATAATATTTTATATTGTGTTATATTATATATGTTGAAAAGAATATGAATACAACCAAATCGTGTTTACAAAAGCTTCATTATAATCAAAATGACCTGTGTTGCTCAGAATTGGAAGTGAGGAGGATATCACTTTAGAGGAAGTGCTGTCAGCAATGTAGAAATGGGCTGTCTGAAAGCAGTTCCTGCACAGAACAATATCAGAGACAAATGTTTTAATATAATAGTTCGATTTTCAACCTAATGCATCCTATTTTCCTAACTATTTTCAGACCTTGGAGGAATTGATACCACTGGAAAAACTTGGAGCAAACCAGGAATAAACACTGGACTAGACATAAGTAACCAGGTAAGCTTAACTTGTATAAGCCAGTATGTCATTTGTGTGCTCTTGGGAAATCAAATTGAAATAAGAGTATCTCTTAATAGATGGTGACTAGTAGGAAGGTTTTTAACCCCAGTCCTCAGAATCAGAATCATGTTAAAGGGTGGACACCAACATCTCCCGCTCTGTCACAGTGCAAAGCCTAAGTTACTGTATAATTAAAACAAAACTGGACAATTCTCTTTATCTTTATATTCAATTTATCTTTTTGTTAAAATTAAAATAAATTTATGAAAAATAACAATGCAGCATCTCCCCCCTAATAACCAAATTGTATGCATTCAAACAAGGATAAAAAAAGGTTCATCAACACAACATAATTATCCCAGTTGCCTTGTCCATAGTAAAAAAAAATGCTGTCCTTAAGAATCTTTTCAAATGTGCATTTGTCCATTACTCAACAAAGCATGATGAGAAGAATGGAGATTCAACAAACTGCTCAATTTTAGTCTCTCGATGCACCACCATGACACAAATACACCTCACGCCATGTTAGATATAATTATACACTGGCCCTTTCATCAGCACACGGCTGCAAACAACAACTCAGCATTTTGCAGAATTAATCATGGGTTTCAAGATTAGAGACTTAATCTCGCACTGTCTCTAATCTTGCCCTATACTTTAATAGAGTCAACAACACAAATCATACGTTAAGAACAGAGCCATGTGCCTTAATGAATTTCAGCTTAATACACGTAAATGAGTATTACAAAAATATAATAAGTAGCAAAGAGAATGAGACACTTCCTCAGAAATGGAGGAAGATGAGATCCCACCACGGTTCCAGGATTGAACTCATAAAACAAATGAGTAAAACATTCAAATCTATCTTGGTTTATTATCAAAGTAAGAAAATGTAAGACACAATAAACCAAAAAATATTGTTTTAAAAGATCTCAACAATTTTTTTTATCTAAATCAGGCACTTTACAATTATTCACATCCCTATATGTAGCACTTTTTAAGTCTTCATTCTACAAAACTTACAGAAGATACATATGCAGATACATCTCTTTAACTAAGTTGTTGTGTCCTCTTTTTGTCTATTTAACTCTTTATTAAATTGAGATTGAACGTTGTTAAATCGTCTGCGAGCACAATTACAGCCCCCAAAATGGAACTTACCTCCAATAGATGAGAATGGCAATAAGTAAGATTAGACAGAGGCCAGTGAGGGTAGAAACCATAACCAGAGGAACCACAGCTTTCTTTTGATAATCCACACTGGCCACCAGGCCAACTCGAGACTCATGACTAGTGTTACTGGCATCTATGAGAAAGAAAAGCTCGTACAGTACAATGGAACGCGTGTTTCTAC
>JAOUQU010000007.1:2969366-2989900 GCA_028566735.1 Ammoglanis amapaensis
ATAGATAGATAGATAGATAGATAGATAGATAGATAGATAGATAGATAGATAGATAGATAGATAGATAGATAGACAAAACTTTATTGATCCATTTAGGTGGTTCCCTCAGGGAAATTGAGGAGTGTTAACATGTTACTGTCTGGCAGATTTTAATGTATATAATGATGTGGTAGGGAGCCTGGTCAAATTGGCAAAATAAAAACTTCTTTAAAAGGATCTCCTTCAGACGACACATATCTAGATAGAACATCTTTTTGATGTACTAGCATTTTAAATAACCCAGGAAAGATCAAGAATAGATAGAATTCTAATTAAAGTTTGTTAGAACTCTTACATCCATCTTTAGACCCAAATGTGTCATCTAACATATGAATTATTAAAGAGGTAAGATCTATTATTGAAACATATAACAAATGACTTCATTTCTACTTAAAATAATATTTGCAGATTTGCATTGCAGAATGCAGAAGCATGTGAAAAGTTTATATAATATTGTATATTGAAAATTGTATATGTTGAATAGAACATAGATGGATAAAACATAGTTATTTTCAAAAAGCATACGTAAAGCGCATTAAAGTAAATATTTATGTTACTTTGTATGTGATGTCCTATTGGATGAAATTCCACATGATCCCTCAATTTTAATAATGTACATATTAGTATTTTTCTGGAAGTTGTCCTTTTGTCTCTGTGGAAACTTCTGGTGTTTTTTCTTGAATATCCTCATCCTCTTCCTCTACACAATCAGCCCAGCGACCCACTCGTTTCACACCCTCTCCAACCAAAGGTGCGTTGCAACATGGGTTATGATCATATATTACCAGCTTCAGTCCTCTCAAATGGGTTAGCTCTGGGAAAAAAAATATTTGATTTCTGTCTACATCAATGACTTCCACACCATGCATTTCTAACAGCACTGTTGGAAAATCATTCAACAAGTTACCTGCTAACCATATACTTCGTAATTCTTTTAACCTGGCCAATTCACTTGGTAAGCAACGAAACTGATTGTATCCCAAATGAAGGGTCTTGAGGTTTGGAAGCCTACATACTACGGCTGGAAACTTTGTAAAGCAGTTAGCCTCGAGCCACAACGTTTTTAATTCAGAGAGCATTGCTAGCTCTTTCGGCAGTTTGTAAATGTTATTATTTCCAAGGTAGAGGATGTTAAGTTGTCGAAGCCTGCAAACCACCAAAGGCAGCTCATCAAAGCAGTTGAAGTCCAATGCCAGAAGCTGAAGCTTTTGTAGACAGTGAAGCTCAGATGGAAGGCTGCTTAGATTGTTATCACTCAAATATAGCTTGACAAGTTCACTAAAGGCACAGGCCCTTAGAGGAAAGTGACGCAGATGGCAATTACTCAGATCCAAAGTGCAATCAAGGGGCATTTCTTTTAAGTCTCCCACTAAAAAACGCTGACATCGATCCAATGGGATAAAAGCTGCGACTCCCTTAATAACATTCCCCATTCTTCCAACTTCCACCTTTCATGATGCCTTTTAAAGCAAAAAAAAAGTTTTAAAAAATTACATTAATTAGACAAAAAATAATCCATTGTCATTAAAAGTTTCAAAACAAATCATCAATAAATAACATCACCCATTTATTTTATAGCAACAAGTTCAAATTTAAACTGGCATTGCACATACTGAAGACACAAATAAAATCAATACTTACTAAACGGATGACGTAAGTTAAAAGTCCTTTTAGTAAAAGCCTAAATGAATGAAAGTGATTTTATGTCCCAGCATTCAACTAAACTATGTGTCTAGCTCTGAGCTTTGCCTTCTATATGTGCCAAAAATGATAACCAGCCTGCCCCTTCTCATACATATTAAATGAAGTTCCAGGCTGTAGTGTGGGCAAGTGGCAGTGATAAGTGAAGTGCTCAGTGGAATGTGGATAAATATGGGGAGGTCTGAGTCTCTCCTATTTTTGCATGTATCTATGCACTAGCACCTTACTTAACTATGACCATTTAAGTTATGCCACTTAGCTATCCCAGTTTGGGCCTACTATCAGTGGTATTCAATGTCATGTGGCTGAATACAATGATACATTGTTTGCAATTATTAATATTTTGGTTATATGCAAACTAAAAGAAGAAAAATATTTGGATAGTTTGAAAAATGAAAATATAAGAATGCAGTTGGGTTTATTTAGCATTTAATATGAACTGTTTATTGATTGTTTGCATTTCCTGTAACTAGAATTTGCACTTGAAATACAAATCCAAACTGTTCTAAAATGTATGTAAGATCAGTAGCCTATTAATTAGAATTTTAAAATATGAAAAATATTAACACATTTTATAATAAGAATCAATAACATTTTGGCCAAGTTACTATGTCCAAATTTCGAACTGAACCTGGATGCAAGTTGCAGTAGCTCTGGTGTCTCTGGGAAACTGGATATAAGGCAGAAAGACCCCAAACAAAGCATCAGTCCTGTAGGGTTTTGGTCCCAGTGTAGGTGCCCAGCCAACCAGGAGTACCGTTTAAGATTTAAACCTGGATACCAGCAGTAGTGTGGCTAGCATAAAAGGCTGTAGTAGTGAGTGCATGTTGCTTTCTTGTTCTCAGTCTATACACGATACAAACTAATTTATCCGTCATCGTTTTTCATAGTATTTACTATAACATTTTATTATTAGCAGTATCAGTAGTTGTAATATCAAGGGTTGTTATTATGTATACTATTTCCTCATTAACAAAATGTCTTCTGTAAAACAGTTTAATAACTGTTAATCATCTGCAATAAAATGTACCTAAAATAGAAAGTGATAATGCATTTGTTTTGTTTATGCTTGCCTCTTAGTAAGGATCCATCAGTAAGAACCCAACTCAGAACCTTAGGAACCATTTGCCCTTGTAGACCATTAGAATGAATAAAATACTGCACATGTAGATAAATGCTCGTCAGCCCTATTAAAGAAGCACATTATGTGATCAGGTAAATTAATACATTTATGACTATAATGAACAATAAAAGTTGATACTGATGAAAGGGTGAGTAAGGGGTTAGAGGGTAAAGGCTATTCACCCAGCATTCTCAGCTGCAGGATACACAGCCATCTTGGATCTACGGTCAGAGGGGAAATTAATGCGGTTAGTGGATTTTATCTTTATGAGCACAAATAACAAAATCTGTCCACTTCAGCTCGAACACAAACAGCCACCAGATCGAAACGGTTTACCAGTTTATCGTTGTGTACGTGCAACGTTTGGACGTGTTATGCACTTTATACTCCGACCCGTCGCTCTCTGTTTTTGTCTGTGCTAGCTGCTTTAGCCATTAGCTACAGAGCTCTAAACCCGCATAGTAAAGTACTGTTGAAGACTGTAGTATACTACACAGCAGTACTGCTGTTCTGTTCTTATACAGTCTTTAGTGCAGTAGTTTATTATAAATTATAGAACAAAGAAATGTTGGTTACATTTGCGGGCCTACACGCTTTTTCTTCTATCACGAAAGCCACTTGTTAGCTAAGCGGTTAGCTTCAGGCTAGTGATCCTTTTAGTAAATATAAAAAAAACAAGTCGTATTGTGGTACTTATTTAAACGCGATATTTATTACAATACAAAAGTCAGCGAAATACACCCTGGTATTAACTGCAATGCATTAGAAACAGGATTTAATGATTTTTCTCGGTTTTTTGTAGTTCGATAGCTACTGAATTTCTAGGCTAACAACATTTAGCATCACCGTGCTAGCTTGGTTATTTATAGCGGCTCAATCACTGTCCATTTAATTTAGCTGGGGTTTGCTCGTCCTTCATTCTAGTAGCATAACCGATTTAGCCTGGTTTCTAACAACCGATCCAGTCATTTATATAGTCTGTCATTTAAAGTTTTCTATAATTATATATTCAGAGTGCAAAACCCCAATTTCAAATTACACTGCATGTAAACAATACACACACACACACAGAGAGAATACATTAACGATTTAAAATAAGTCTAATGGCAATGTCGATTATGAATTTTAGCTGATAATTATATTCAGACTATTTTAGTACAAATGTTTAGTTGGAAATCTGTTTTGCCTTCTTCATGTTTGAAAATGTAGACTGGAGCTGTCATTTTAATAAAAACTAAAGTGTGTGATGGTATGTTTGTCAGTATTTACTGTTATCATAATAAGAATCCTAAGAATGTTCATGACAGTAATATAAAAACAATGTTCCTGCAAGTTTTGAATAAATCCCACTTCAATGGCTTGCATGCTTTTTTAAAGAGACGTAAAACATTCTAAACCCTGGAACTTAATCAGAACTTAATCTATATCGGTGGCATCCGCACAAACTATACCATCTCCAGAGACGCAGCTGCTATTACTAAAGTTTAACTTCCTAAACACGAACTTCTACAGTAAATAAATCTGTGAATGTGGTTTGTTAATTTTACAGTTTGAAATTAAATAGAAAAAATATGTTCGAACATCCATCTGGTGCATTAGTCTGTGTTGGGAAGTTTCTTCAAGTGCTGCAAAAGAAATCAACTTTTGATGTAGTATAGTTGTTAATTTAAAAAATGGATTTCTGTAAAGTGTTTCTATGAATACAGAAGAAGCTCTAACATTAAATGTTATTGTCCAGGTGACGAACGGCATGTTCAGTGCTACGAGAAAGAAGTTTGAGGGGGTCGAAAGTGACTACCCTGATGAGAGTATGTACTATAGCCAGCCGTCGATGTTCCCTCATCGATCGGAGAAAGACGTAAGTGTCAGTGGACGTTTGGCTACCATAGAAGATTCGTTGGAATGCAATGCTTGTCTTGAGCATCAAATAAAATAACGCTCCTTCCTTTTCTTTCAGATTCTGGCATCTCCTTCACCATCGTCTTCAGGTCAATTGTCGCAGCTTGGTGCGAGTTTGTATGGTCCACAAAGTGAGTACTTTTCAGTTTACCCTGTGCACATTTTTACGCCTGACTATGTGTCTGTAAAATGATATTTGTTTAAAACGCAGAAGGGGAGGACTTACTCTGGTTTATTGCTGTTTTTTGTTACAGGTACACTAGGCTTCTCAATACGGAGCATTGGCAGCAACAATCCTCAATTAAATCGCAGTTTAACGCAAGGCACTCAGTTACCAAGTCACAGCACGCCAACCACAGGTGTCCCAACAATGTCTCTACATACTCCACCTTCACCGAACAGGTAAGCTGGCCTTGTGTATTATGTACTGGCTGTGGGAGTCACAGTTTTGCATAACATTATTATAATATGTTTTATGCTCTGTTCATAGGGGCATTTTACCTATGAACTCCAGGAACATGATGAATCACTCACAGGTCGGCCAGGGCATGGGTCTTAGTGGCAGGACCAACAGTATGGGCAGCTCGGGTCTTGGAAGTCCCAACCGAAGTTCGCCTAGCATTATTTGCATGCCAAAGCAGCCACAGCCGACACGCCAGCCCTTTACCATCAACAGGTTTGTGTAACATTACGGAAGACAGCTGTGTGATACCTACTTAGTTTAGTTAAGAATGTTGAATATTGGTGGCAGTTTTCACAATTTGGCTGTTATTGTACGTTTATTATCTAGACTGCACCTAAACTAACAAACACATTTTGTATCATTCTTTAGTATGTCAGGTTTTGGAATGGGTCGAAGTCAGGGGTTTGGTATGAACTCTTTATCGAACAACATCTTCAATGGAACTGGTAAGTTAAATTAGGAACAGACTTTATAACATCCTCACTAGTATATTTAGTAATCACTAATTACAACCAAGCTTGGAGTACTCCAAACCGGACACATCCTTTCACCCACATGGGAAGTTATTACGTATAGACACAGAGTTCACACACACTGAACTCCATTATCCTCCATATTATGTGTCTTTATCTACATGACCTTGATAAACTAGCAGAGGTCATAATTTCAGCAGACTTGAGTAACCCTCTCTGTCATGAGCCAACTGATGAGCTCACCTTCACAAACTGCTTTTAAGCCATTGTCTCAGTGGTCCTGACAAAGTCTGTCTGAATTTGTTTTGAAAATTGCCTATTAACATGTCTTCTTTCAAATCTACAAATTGATCAGAGAACTAGGGAGAATCTGATGGCTGGTACAGACAATCACAGCTTTCAGTGGAGCACAACTTTTCATTACAGTTTTGTGAGACACTTCATTTTATAACATTTTTGCACTTTCATGTGTTCTGTTTTACAGATGGGAGTGAAAACGTGACCGGACTGGACCTCTCTGACTTCCCTGCATTAGCAGACAGGAGTCGGAGGGAAGGAAATGGCAATCCAACACCATTGCATAACCCCTTGGCTGGAAGGGCTCCCTATGGTAATATTATCTTCCACATGTAAGACTAAAATGACTTGAATGCTGAATAAAACAAAACATCAACAAAATGCATCTATTTGCTTTGTAGTCAGGCCTTGATTATAATCATAAATGTTTTTAGTTGGGATGGTGACGAAGCCTTCGACTGAACAGTCCCAAGACTTCTCTATTCATAATGAAGATTTTCCTGCACTGCCTGGGCCTAACTACAAGGACCCAACGTTGAGCACGGACGAAAGCAAATCAGTCAGTGTCCTTAGTTTTCATACAAAATAGATGACATAGTATGAATGTTTGTGACTGTTTATACATTTGCAACTCTGGTATAATCTGTTGTCATTTTCATTGGCTTTTTTATGGGTTTTAGAACTTGAACTCATCAGCCAAGAGCAGCTCTAGTGCAGATGGACCCAAGTTCCCAGGTGATAAGACATCAGCACAGAACAACAACCAGCAAAAGAAGGGGATCCAGGTGTTGCCTGATGGTAAGCATTACTTAAAACCCGTAAACTGACTGTCAGCTGTATTAACCATTATAATATACAAACATTTTGCACAATGTAGAGCAAGGGCAGCACAGTGGCTAAGTAGGGACCTCTGTCATCCTAAAGCAAAACAATTCCGGGGGCCATTCTTGGGTGAGGCGGGACTTTTTTGTGTCAAGTTTGCATATTTTTCTTGTGTCCATGCGGGTTTCCAGTTTAGCTCCGGTTTCATCTCGCAGTCCAAAAACATGCAGTCAGATTAATTGGAGACACTTAACTTGAAATAAACATCCTAGGAAGTTTATAAATAGATAGAATTCACATAGCATGCAGGTGGAGCAGCAGGATTTTCTCCTAGCACACTAGTGCCAAGAATCCGTAGCCACTGGAATGTGTAGTCTGGTCATGAGGTGTAACAATACACTAAAATTGTCTGTGAATTTTTTATTTATTTAAACAATAAATGTATTTTTTGAGTAAGTGGAGTTATATACAAAACCATTAGATTCATGTTTTGTTTTTAAAAAATAATAGTGCCAATGCTTACTGCTGTTTAAAGTGAATATGAGTTCATCTTTAGAGAATTATCCAAGCGAATCGATTCTTTCTGAATTGTTACATCCCTATCAATCATTGTGGCAATGAACCTTACCTGGAACAGCTGAATGGATTCACTA
Organism: Ammoglanis amapaensis; assembly: GCA_028566735.1. Lineage (NCBI taxonomy): Eukaryota > Metazoa > Chordata > Actinopteri > Siluriformes > Trichomycteridae > Ammoglanis > Ammoglanis amapaensis. Next base: position 2,976,837 of record JAOUQU010000007.1, read on the forward strand.
TTAACATGATCTGAGTATAAATCAAACCATATGTGTTTTACGAATTCACTTTTCTCATGCACTGCACACAGTATAGCATAATGCAATGATGCCGTAAAATCTGTTGCCCCGATACAAATGTCAGTGGTGCTATCAGCCAGTATTAGACTTTCTGTTCAAAGACAAACAAGCCTCATGTTTGTCCAACTAAAATGCATAGCATGTTGTGATTGCTTTCTTGCATGTACAAGGTGTCTGAGATAAGCAGTAATAATATGATAATCAGTCATAATAAAAGTTCTGAACTTCCATTAGTACCAAGTGTACAAGTGTTTGGTGTACAAGCGTTGAAGTGACCAATAAAATCTTTGTCTGCTGCAGTTGTAAATTCTGAGTTGCTGCTTTCTTAACAGGTAAAGTGACAAACATTCCTACAGGCATGGTGACAGACCAGTTTGGAATGATCGGACTGTTGGCCTTCATCCGAGCAGCGGAGACAGACCCCGGGATGGTTCACCTGGCACTAGGAAGTGACCTGACTACACTGGGACTCAACCTTAACTCTCCAGAGTAAGAAACGCTGAATTTTCCCTAAAGAAAGCATTCACCCTTTCGTATTCGAATTCTTTCTGCCTTTTCTGTTTTACCTAGTTACATTTTGCATGGGATTGATGTTTGTGTTTGACTCATTCAACAGAAATCTCTATCCCAAGTTTGCTTCTCCTTGGGCGTCTGCACCGTGCCGACCACAGGACATCGGTTAGTGTTTGCTTTGATTATGAGTTTGAAGTCTTGACAATGTTAAGCACCGTTGTAACAGGGAAACTTTCTTTTTCAGACTTCCATGTTCCCTCGGAATATTTAACAAACATTCACATAAGGGACAAGGTATGTGAAATATATAAAGAAAACTAACTGTGGCTGTTATCATTTGGGTTCACAACACGCATTCTGTTTTGGCAGTTATTATGCTCAATGCTTTACTTATTTGGTGAGGTTCACATTATCCATGTGCCTTCTGTATTTGTGAGCATATTTCCAGATTCAGCTGTTTACAAAACAGGACATACATACATACTGCTGTGAAATTAGATTTGAATATATTTTATATAGAGGTTCTAGATATTCGTATGTATAAATCACATCATTTATATACAGCTGTGAAAAAAAAGAGACAATTTCATCAGAAAACAAGAGTTTTTTTGAATTCGTCAAACATACACCTATAAATTTTTAACTAATATTTTTACCTTGCTTATACATATAGTAACGCAGTCTAAGTATCTATGTGTGGATAGTCACTTCAGTCCAGTAAATGAATAGTCTTAGTTAAGATCTAATGTATTGTTTCAGCTTGCTGCAATAAAACTAGCAAGATATGGGGAGGATCTGCTGTTCTACTTGTACTACATGAACGGAGGCGATCTCTTACAGCTTCTGGCTGCTGTGGAACTGTATGCAATACTCCATACTATTTAAGACCCTACACACATTTCAATCAAATATTCAATTCCAAAAGGAAAAGTGCTGAATTTCTTTTCTGTCAAAGCTTTAACCGAGACTGGAGGTACCATAAGGAGGAGAGGGTGTGGATTACACGAGCACCAGGCATGGAGCCCACTCTCAAGACCAACACTTATGAGCGAGGGACATACTATTTCTTTGACTGTCTTAATTGGAGGAAGGTAGCTAAGGTAAAATATGATTCCATTATATCTGTAAGTGAGATTCTTCATCTATTAAAGTATAAACATGTACATGTAACTTATTACACAACGTTTAATACAATTAATATCATACAGGTATGAGCACAAGCTCAATTTTCCTTAAATGCGTGCAAGTAGCTTGTAATACTATTTAAACCTTTTGTTGTATGGGATCATTTTAATTCATTTGAACAGTTTGGAGTTATAATGTGCTATATTGCTCTTTAGCCAAGGCCTTTACCTTTAGGATGAAAAGCCTAGTGATGATTTTAGCTCAGATCTGGTGAGTTTGTCTTGTAGATGAAAAGTAATAATTTGCACATAGTTTGAGGGAAGTATATAGACAGTAAATGCAGACACAATTTGTTTCAACTTTTTTATATTTATTCGTATTTGGTTTCTATTTTTGTTAAATGTGCTTTTTTACCTTTTTATAGGAGTTTCATCTTGAATATGACAAACTTGAGGAGCGGCCTCACGTACCAACCACCTTCAACTACAACCCAGCACAGCAGGCTTTCTGATGCGGATCTTTTCTGGGTACCTGAGCTGCAGGAGCAGACTTCAGGGCCAGCTACGGCCAACCACAATCTGCTTTTATTCCTCACCTGTCTGGACAAGGACTGCTAGAAGGGGGCAGGAGCTCTTCTCCTTTATTGATAAGAGGAGACTTCCTGCCCTACAAATGATGTGCTGCCCAAAAAGACACTCAAAACACACCTTTTCACTGTTTTTAAATACCCTCATGCTTTTTCTCCTTTTTTCCTTTCGAGCACAGGTCTGTGTTTTGTTTATGCCTCTGATCAAAAGCCCGTTTGGTCTCTGGCAGAAGAACTGACTTGCAGTACGACAAACACACAGCAGTAACAACCTAAAGGTTACGTTTCGTTTTCCGAAACGTACTTAGTTAGTGACCAGGACAGAAAAAAAATCAATCCAATACATGTGAATAAGAAAGGGCAGAAGAAATGCAATGTTCATTGTTGCACTATTTAGTAATAAAAGAACACAAAAAATGTTTTGTGCTTTTTTATCTGGCAAAAATGCTCTTACTCTGATTTTGTCCAGAAAGATACACAGCCTGCTGTTAACATCATGGATTTACTTCCTTGTCCTATAGGTTTTTTGCTTCTCTTCTTCTCCAGAACATTCCTTTGTTTCATCATCTTAACGATGCTAGCCGATGCTCCACCCGGTCAGGTTTTCTCTGCCTAAACCCAATAATTACAATTCAGACTGTTTTAGTGACCATTGTGGGAACAGCTTGTGGACCATCACCCACAAAGTTGTGACTAAGCTACATTGCTCCAGAGGAAAAACACTTTTCAGTCTTTGTTACGATTTTGTAATAAATGTGTACATTTTTTTTATTTTTTGGACATCACATGAATAAAGATATGTATGTACGAATGTGTATATATCATATATATAGATAGTCGTATCTATATATATATATACATGACGTCTATTTTGGAAAAAAGTTAATTATTCTTTGCTCAGCCTCGTTTTTAGGAGGTGGGCAGTGGTGGCATTATGTGTTAGAAACAAACTAAATAATAATAATAATTAAAAGTGTTAATATTATTAAGCTGCCAGACAGGACTTGTTACCCTGTGCACTTAAGACCAAGACAAAATAAAGAAAGGAAGGCCTGATTTTCTCAAACCCAGGACATATATACCCCAAAATGAAAATAATAATAAACATTTCAGTTGCAGCTGTTTGAATAATAACATTTCATAGGAAAAGGAAAACTGGTTTTACGGCTAACAAAAAAAAAACGGCCCAATCTTGTATTTTCTGAGAACATTGAAAGCGTATTTCTTTCCTTTGTAATAAAGCAGAACGGCTTTCCTGAACCAGTGTTTGTCTTTCTGTGGGAGGGGACCAAGGGCCCTGCGGAGCAGTTAGTCTTAGGAACAATGTTGAATCTTCTAGGTAAATGTCCTAAATAGAAGGAAGATGACATTTGGATAACACCATTAACAGCTCAAGGGCAAAGAGTTAAATCCTGGGTTTCAATTTATGGTTTGTTTTATTTACATGAATAGCTTTACAGTTTTTACCAAATACAATTGCTAACGTTCAGAAGTCTTAAGTGGCAACTCGGCGGTGAAGGTATGCGTGCCAGTCGATAGACTGAAAACAACCACTCAACAATGACCCCCAAGTATCACCTAGAATTTAAACACATTCTTCTGAGGATGAGTATTCACAAAGTCTGCATGTAGCTGTCTTGGCGTGGGATGACATGTAATAGTTTAATAGATAAAGAAATTATGCATGTGCATTTCTATCTACGTATAACACCATGACATGGCCACAGCATTTAAATAATGTTATTTAGTTAATATTAACACCCCCCCATTGATCAGTTTAGAACACCTAGACCAGGACATAGTAAATCAAAGATTGGTAGAGACAGATTTCACTGGCTTTCACGCATCAAGCCGACTAAACACACATGATGCTGAACAAACATCAAACGCTTCCCACCATAAGCACACCATGTAAGATAACATTTTCATTTTTAGTACAGTGGGAATACATCATCTTCGAGGTAATTTCACTTTTAATAGTGAAAGTATGAGTATTTACACATGCTCCATGTGAAGTTACCGCAAGCCATTGGGAGTAAGCAGCAGTGTACAGCTAACAAACATGAATAATAGCAAGAGTTGGTATCAGAAGAATGTTTTTTAAAGGCAGACATGTCATAACCACTACTAAAATGTAGTGTAACATCATAGTCAACAGTGGTTGTGTGAGTAAAAGTATGGTGCTCTACCATCTTTCAAAATGTGTTGTTTAGTTCTCACTACTTGAAGTGTGTTGAATGTAGTTCATCCACTTTAGCAGCATCTCCTGAAAGGCAAAAAATACATTTGAACTAGAATGAAAAAGCCTCCAGTTACAACTTGACATTGACACCAACAACTTGAATTGCGGCAATTTAAGAGTTAAACAATATAAATAATATGAATTGGGGTAAAATTAAGAGTAAATTTGGATCGAATAAACTGAATAAAATATACATTTTACAATAAGTGAGCATTTTATGTAGCCTTGTTATACCCAATTATAAATCCATTTTTTTTAAAAGTAAAAACTGCAGATGAATCGAAAGACATGAAATGTGTGCTTTGGTCAGGGTGGCCCTCGATTCAGCGTGCTCTTGTGGAAAAACAGATTTCGTAGAGTACTCCACGAGGATGAAAAAGATCATCTAGACTTTTACTTTACGTAAAAGATGGAGATGGGTGGAGTGTTTCGTCCATCCTATCTGACAATGTCGTCTGTAATTCTTGTACAAAGCGGGGGTGCAATTACAGATAAAAAGAAGCAATACCAAAATTGGGGTCTGTATTAAGTTTACAGTTCAAAATGGCCAACAAAGACACAATTTAGTCACAAAGAGTAGAAATAGGCATCTTGGCTGTGGAGCACAATACAATACCAACAAAAATTGGAGCAAAATATTGAAAGTGCTGCTCATTTCCAGCACTTGAGAAGACACAGAAGTCATAATCAAAAAGACAACTGGGGTTTAGTGAACTCACATTCTGTTATTTTCGTTGTGTGTGTGAAAGAAATATAACAAAATTATGTTTTGGACAGTTTTTTATTGATGCCGGTTTTTAGCGCTCATCAGTGCCATCTATAGGAGATATTGTGTTATTGCAAACCCCAACACAAAAGATCAAGTTATGAGGGGTCTTTACGGATGGGCTAGACAAACAGACAAAAGACAATTTCCATCATGGTGTCAGTTGGACAGATTTTTGTGATGTTTTAAGATACCATTGATACAAAGGTAAGTATTAGAACTGTAGCAAGACATACACTGAATCGAGGTGGTAGTTTGCTTAAAGGCCTTGGCTATTTCAGTTGCACAATAATACCAAGCATTTTATACAGAATAAGAGAATGTGACTGACTTTATTTTATACTCAACATAAAGTTTGTAGTCTCCATTTGACAAGATAATGTGCATCAGACTGCTAAATTTGAACTGAGAATTGAACCTTTTATTATCGGCATCAAATTCTAATTTACATTTGAATGTACATTTAAACATCACAATTAATCTGGTCAGCGATATGAAGTTTGAACAAATCACAAATTCCAGTTGTAGCGGGCAGCACGACCGTTCTAAAGATGGGCTTTACCCACTAACTATTGAGAACTGCCTGTATAGTCTTACTCTTAAAAAAGGGTTGGTCACATCTTCTGAAAATATTTTACAGTGGATTTAATTCCATGTTAGACCACACTTTGGTTTAGATTTTAGTGCAGAATAATTGATTTATGTTTACAATGCCCAAGATCATCTACATTCCCTGGTTTATCGAGCCACTTTTTTAAGTGAAGGCTGTGTCGGGAAGTACAACCGGCATAACAAAATTGCCAAATCAATTATGCGTATTGGGTGCAGACGAAAGAAGAAAACAAATATAATATTTGATTATAACTCACCTTTCACTTTCTTCTCCTGGGTTTCCTCTGCTGCAGTCTTATCAGCCCTGAAGAAGATTCGTGCACTGCTCAGTGAAAAGTACAGCAGCTCAAACTCCTGCAGAGGAATTTTAGGAAAGTCATTTCAGAAAGCAACAAAACAATTACAAACAAGTCTTATTAGATCAAAAATAACTTCAACAAAACAAAAACAGTGTGGCTGGATTTCTTTTTCTGCACCTGCTCTGTGTGAGTAGAGTTTTGCATGAATATGACATGGGGGCAGTCGTTTCCTGGTGGTTAGAGAACTGGGCTTGTGATCAGAAGATTACTGGTTCACTTCCAAGAATCCACAGGTCACGACTCAAGTGCCTTCAATCAAAACATCTAACATATACTAGGTGCAGTGGCTAGGGCTGTCGACCGCACTGTGCATGTGTGCTCACTGCTGCCATCTAGTGTGTGCTCACTAGTGTGTGTAAATGTGTGTTTCACTCTTCAGCTTGGGTTAAAATCAAAGAAATAAATTAAATAAATAGAAGCATAGTGATGAATAATATTGGAACACAATGTGTCATAACACAACGCTAAGCTGGAATTGTATATTATAACTATTCATAAATTACACATCTGTAAGTTAACACAGAAGCACAGTATTCTCTTGTCCATTTGTTACTGTTTATAATCGGTGAACAATTAATGACCATTTAAATCTTGGTGAATAAGTATTAATAAGGATAGAAATGGCGTATAAAGTACCTTATGAATAAATAATGTACAAAACACAAGTTGAGAACTTGCTGGTAAAGATATTCTGGATTGAAAGAGACAAGTCACACTTATAACAAACCTGCAGATAAATGTCCAGTCTCTTCTGAGTTAAGTTCATAGTCTGCATAAGCTTCTCATCTTGATTAGTGGCCTGAATATTCTGCTCTTTCACCACTGCGCTCATTTCGTTCTTGTATTTCTCTCGAACTGCTTGAAACCAATGCAGCGAGTCAAACTCCTGGTACTGGTCCAAGAGCTTTAAGATGTAAGCAACACCTTAAAAAACATACAATGGGGACAATGAATTATTACAATAAGAGATTGGAGTTTCCACAATACCAAAAAAATTGACTGATATTGATGCCACATCGGTTTTACAGTAATGTATTATTATATAACATATATCAATAAGAAGTTCTGAACCATAATTTAGATCAGACAATGCCAATAACTCTGGAGTTCTGCTCCATCACAAGATAATACTAGAAGACTTATGATTTATGCTTCATTGGATCGAGGAATAGATTTTTTTAAGAGAATTTTTGTATTGCTCTTGATTTTATTTTGTTTTAGTTTCTCGCATGAAAGCACTTTTTAGTTCTTGAATACTTTGATAATACAAATATGAATGCAGCACCAACAGAAGCAGTCTGATTAACATTCAACTCTTACCCATGGCAAAACCATCATCAGTGAATGCCGCTCCACTTTTGTTCTTTTTGTTTAGCTTCTCCTTGCAGCTAATGGAATGCTCCACAAAATTGACCGTCTAAACAAGCATTTCAAATAAAATATTACAATACGAATGCACAGAAACAAAGTAGAGTATATCAAATCATCCCCTTAAAATGATAACATTCTGATAAGTTGAGATATTTAGCTTCATAGATTTTGCTTTCCATATAGCTAAATGTATCTGTAAGTCGAAAAAAATCACAGAACTAAAAAAAAAAACCACTTCACATTATGTAAAGAATATGTTATAGTTTAATATGTGAATAACTAAATTTGGACAAAAATGTCAAATAGAACCTGATGATTCCATCCTGGTGAATTGTTTATACATTTCATAGGATAAACTTAAATTAATATAAAGAAATGATGAGTGTAGATTACTGCCTACCAGAGGAGGAACAATCATGTAAAAGTTCCTTAAATGCATATTCTTCACGCTGCGAAACTCTGGAGCAAACACTCCCACCAGCATCTTAAAGTACTCAGTTCCTTCAGCAGAGTTACTGGTCAGGTCACTCAGTACACTGTCTAGGTGTCTGAAATAAAATGTTGTTTCCAAACAAATCAGTTAGATGTTCAATAGAAACCTTTTAAACTATTTTAAGTATTAGTGAAAAACAGCAGTATCAAAACATTTCTTCAATACAGCATGCACAAATGATCCTCTCCAGTCCATGGATGGCGATGTGTGTAACACACCGCTTAAATTCGAAACAATGTATTACAAACCTCAACCATTTTTAAAGATTACATTAACTTGTATTTCAATATACAACCAAGTAATAATAAAATCATATGATGCAAAGCAGACAAAAATAGTGCGGCGGTCGTTTTCTGGTGGTTAGAGAAGTGGGCTTGTGATCGGAAGGTTGCCGGTTTGATTTCAAGAGTCAACAGGTCATAAGTGAAGTGCTCTTGAGCAATGCAGCTAACCCTTAACTGCTCCCCAAATGCTGTGGTTAGGATTGCCTGTGCCGGGCATTTGTGCTCACTGCTGCCCCCTAGTGTGTGTAAATAGTTTTTGCAAACCTTTCTGCAATAATTTCAAGTAAAAACAACATGACATAAAAAGGGAAATATAAAGATCTTTTGAAAAGTTAGGAACATAATAAACATTATTATATTCCATTCAATGTTTATCTTATGTACTATGTCATACAGTGTAGTATTGTATCTAAAGGAAAAAAAAGATAAAAGTACCTGGCTGCTTTCTGGGTCTCCTCAGAAAGACTCTCTTCCTTTACCAACTCTTCAAAGTTAACGATATCCTCCAGATCTGGAACAAACCTGAAACAGAAGACAGATTTGTAATATACATGTAAATAAAATAAAAATAAAGTTGTATTTTATGAGCACCACATGCCTGGTGTGATTTTACCTAATGGCACTACTGCAGCAGTGAAGACCACCAGAGCGGATCATCCGTACATACCCCATCGCATTACCTGTCAGGAGAACACGTAAAGTAACTCCAACTGCCACTGCAGTTTAATAAATATGAGACGAGGAGCATGAAAAGAGCTTTACCAATCTGACTGATGAGTTGTCTAAACTGATCAAGGTAGCTCTGGCCATCTGGAGTGATGCCTAATTTCCTGATTCCCCGATTGAACTTTTCTGCCCTTTCAAAAGGGTACTATAAACGTTCCAATAAAACAAAAGATGAAAAAAAACTGCTCATGGAAACATATAGTAACACTCATATGTTTATAAAATAATGTGGAGTTTCATACCTTCTGATCGGACTGGTCTTTGGTTTCTCTGAAGAAGCGAATGTCTTTGATCAGTCTGGACTTGATATGCTCATCATACATAAACTGACTGAAGATGTAGAACTTCTTACGGAGGAACTGATAGGTAAAGTTGACCTAAAAATGTATACGTTTGTCAGCAAAGAACTTGACATCACTGTGTCATTTAAAAAATGTGACATAGCAGCCTATGCAAGCACCCTACAACTGAGATCTAAGTACGAATCTGTTCTACCTCACACACAGTGTACTCAATATTATGTACTAATATGTGTCTAATCTTGTCTCTTAATTACTTGTATACATTAGAAATGATTTGATTTCTTTTTTATATTCATTGTAGGCTTTATTTTGTAAGTATTGGACTGTTTTGCGATTGGACTGTTTTATTTGTATTGTTTTGCACGGTGTTCTTTGTGGCACTGTGATCCTGGAGGACTGCTGTTTCATTTCTTTATATATTTGTATGTAGCTGAAATGACAATAAACCCTTTCTGACTCTGAATCACAGCTGTCAGACTAGCAAACTGCCTGAAATATGTTTGCCTTGCTCCAGTGTTATCTCAGATGGAACATGACAGACTCAAAACAGAATAACTCAGTTGTTAAAAGAAGAATGAATTCACTTACTGTTGTATTCATGATCCCGGTCCCATGTGTGCGAATCGAGTTAGCAATGTGTCGAATATTTATAGTGTTCAAGTGCTTGTTGTTGCTCGTCTTCTCAATGAAGATCTAAAAGCAATGAGCAAATGAGTCTTGTGTGTCATATATTCACAAATACGAAAATATGCGATCCTGTATGTACTGTATAGTCCAGACAACTGGTGTTCAGATCTGGCTTACCTGGTTGTTTAAGTTGTACAGATACCGTGAAACAAAGACATGGATGTTTCTCATGATTTCTAACACATCCAGTCCCTAAATGAGATTAGTGTGGTTGTAAGAAGCAAATCATATTTAGGATTTGTAATTTTACACTGCACTGCAGTTAACTTGAATCCAGACGAACATATAGTAACTTACCTGTTCCAGGGTTTGACTTGGAAGATGAGCCTCAGTCATGACTACACCATATCGCTGTGTGGCTAAGTTCCTCATCTCACTGTAGGTGGCCCAGTCATGGAGAGCCACTGTGGTCAGGTTGTAGAATGTTCTGTCTAGGTAGTGAGTTACATATGCTGCAATTCCAATGAAATGTTATTAGTAAAATGATATCCCATGCATTACAATTCACACATCTTTTATAATTTGCAACTGGACTAAATGAATGGGCGCAATACCAAAGTAATCATCATAAATCGGACACAATGCAATTAATAAACATGACAACTAAATGACAACCGCTAGTCTTGCACTGACTTGCTGTCCAAGTGTAGAACATTTTAGGGCATTTGATATTAAACTGAATTGAAAATAATGAAGACCGTTATAAGTTATAACTTCTGTTTCAAAAGATGTCAGTATATGTATCATTTGTTTAATTTTAATTCATTACATTATTGATGTAGATATTTTATTTCACATTACTCATCCAAGGAGAATGGGTCCCTACCAAGGTCCCTTTCTACAATTATGTGTAAGCTTTTCATCCTACGCTTGCTCAGTGAAGGTTTTCTGATCCTTGGCCTAGTGGTTAACAAAGTCACAACAAGAAGTCCAGAGATACTGAAATTGTCCTGTGTGTGTTTGTCTCTGTACCCTGCAATATATTGGGGGCCAGCAGTTGTCAGGTGCTTAGTGAATTCGCCCAGTGTGTGTCACCCTAAACAAGTTGGTAGTGGTAGCAAAACTAAATACGGATGAATAGATATATCGATTTTTAACGGGACCCTGTTTCAATTTAAAACCCAGCTTAAACAGTGTCATCTGGACCAATCTAACCATGAACTATGAAGATAAAAAATGTTCCCCATGAACATGGTTATTACTTTAAAGTTCTGCAAAAATCTTTTCAATTCTCAGTACTCAATCAACAACGTGCAACTATTGTCGTTTGACCAGCTGACCTTTGATGTCTATGAAGCGGTTGAAGAAGCGAATGGGCTTGAGGAAAAAGAAGTGAGCCAGGTCCTTCATGCCCACTTTGAAAGGATTCCGGTCATCCAGTTTGAGATGGGTGTGCACTGATAGCCGCAGGTCTTTCTCTATCTCCTTACACAACTTATCCAACAAATGCTAATATAACATAAAAATTTAATATGACAGATTTTCTGAATCTTTATGACATTTTAATTGATAGATCTGAGTTAAATTCATCCTGCTCCGCTTCCTTTTAAGCAGCTCCGATCTTACCTCATTGAAAACCTCCATGATTTCCTTGTCATAAGATTCTAGCAGTTGCTCGCAGGATTCCAGGTGTTTAGCATACAGCATGGTGGGCACACTATCCCTGAGAGCACTGAACATATACTAGAGCAGAACAAGGAGTCGATTAGTCGAAGGTCATTTAAAGATTAGATGAGAAAAAGCAGTTCCAATTGTGTAATTAAATCTGTAGTACATAAGCTGACATACATGAATCCTGGCTGAATCGACAGCGTTATCATATACATCATCCAGGTATATGGGGAAAACTGCACGGTGCCAATAAAGAAAGCTGCAGTCACACTGTAATTTAACCCTGAAAAAAGAAATATAGTTATTTCAAAGCTGGATTTTATAAGCTAAGACAAACGTTCATGTACGTGAGAAGAAAATCATATATTGTTCTGTGTATTATGTTATAATCTTTTAAGTTGCTCATTATATGCTGACCTTGCAAACTAATTCTCATTCTAAAAGAAATATGAATTGTCCTCTGGTTCACACGGGCTATTTTCACGTTCGTTTAGGCAGATGTGTTGTATGTATACAGAGTGAGTGAGTGATAGAATTAAGCCCACTTCATACAGCTTGTGTGTGAGACTTACAAACAAAAATCAAGTGTGGACAATTCCTTTAAATGACTTTCATACAGAAAGCATTATTTGAACTTCGACTTCTATGTCTGTTGATTAGTTAATCATCAATATTCCCTATATAATGCATTGGTTTTTATGCCTCTATGATCATTACCTTTCTTTCAGTTCACTAATCAGGTCCAGTTTCTTTAGGAGAAGTTGTAAAGGCAGAAGCTCCTCATCTCTGAATGTTTTCTAGGAATCAAAATCACTTGCAGTCACACAATAACAAAATTACCTGTATCACGAGACCTGACACTTGAGATACTAATCTTTAATAGGCCAACTTACTAAGCCTTTAAAGTTATTATTGTATGTCAATCAGTATAGCATATTGTCAATTTAAACATTCCCACACAACTGCATGCTGGGAATGAGTATTGCTATTGCTTTATATCTGCTGTCCAGAAAAGATTTATACCCCATTCATATACAGTCTACCGTATTGGCCCGAGTAAAAGCCGCACTTTTTTCCAAAATTTCAAACATAAAAATCTGTGGTGCGGCTTATTTGCGTGACCGATACATTTTCAGTTGTAACAGAAACTTCAAATCTTGCTGCACATTTATAACACAACATGTCATGACGCAACAATGACAGTCATGTTTGGAACATCGTTATTGAGTTTATTACCATCGCATACCGACCCAGCCAACGTAACCTCCTCTGGCCATTCCGTGTCTCCGTTCTTACCGAGGACGCCCCCGGCACCGCCCGCCTCATA